>JAHWFP010047759.1:0-11014 GCA_023313725.1 Lithobius niger | reverse complement strand
TAAAGTTTTTCCCATTAGAGGACGATAGTAAAAGCTCCGACAACGCAAATTATGAAAAAAAACACGAACGCCGACATGTAAGAAGCATTCCATCAGCACTGTATTTAAAAAAAAGTTTAAGTTACATTTCTTGTGCTTGGATATGATCACGTGTGGTGCGGGTTGATAGTTAATGTTTAAAGGTAAAGGGTAGCAGACAGGATAAGCGAGTTCATTCTGAAAATTACTACACCAAAACACCGAGAAAAATTTAGTAGCTTAAATGAAACTCGCAGCGTAGGTGGAGGGGTCTTTTCTAAGCCTATCCACAGGTTCGTGCGCACCCTGTGCGCGGCGCTACAATGACAATCTTAAGACTTTAAAATTTAGTATTCCCTTCATCCAAAAATACAGGGTGGTCCACAAAACTGACGACCCAAGATTTTGTTAAGTCCAACTTTTCTAGTTAGCACCCCTCAGAACCAGGAGAGGACACATCTTTCATTAGATTGGATTTCTATCCTGGTTCTGAGGGGTGCTAACTAGAAAAGTTTGACTTAGAGGAAAAGTGGCATCCACTATCCTCCTTCCCCAAAGCCGGGGGTGCAGGTGAAGTATTGTTTGCTTTCAGGTAAAACTTACAAAGCTGACCACTTTCTCCACTCACGACTTCACTCCTGTTGAATGCTCCGAAGAATGGCGTGTTTCAATATAAACTTCTTTGTGCGTAACCCAGTGGGAATATAAGGGTGATGCTTGACTAGTCAGCCTAGGTGAATCTGCCAACTGATTTTGGCAACTGCAGCAAACAGACCAGTGATATTGGATCAGCATTGATGAAGTCAAAGGAATTTAGCCCTTTCAGTAACGACCTAATCATGGTGATTTTTGTTTTAAGTCCAATATATACTGTTGGGTCTGTTGCGGGAGTAGAGCCGGCATTCACTAGGTTTGGAGAAGAGGATGCTGACCACTAGGCGGTCGCTGCTCGCTTTGCTTGGGGGCCCCCCCCCCCCACAAAGCTTGCATGGCGAGTTGGGACCATTTAGTGGTTGCAGTGAAAGTTGGAACTTAAAAACCGTCCATCTAGTAGTTGCACATTTTTTTGTTGGCCGTGACTGAAGGGGTTAACAATAACTATCAGATTTTTAGCCTTCTAGTCACAACTGTATTAATGTTTAATGCACGGTGGTGACGTCACGCCAACACATCCCAATGCTAAAAGTGTAGCCGTTGTAGACGGTTAATCTGAAAACCCACACGTCACCGTGGGTCAATTTTGATTATCCAAACTATCCACACTTTTTTGATAACCTAACACTTTTTCCGGGTCTACACAACCCTTGCTCCAGCGGGGGTGACATGTTGACATATGTATAATGACCGACTTTGCAAAACTACCATACACAACACAAATTCAACCTGCACACCCTATTGCAACCAAAATTCGCATTCGCAACCACATTCGCAACCTACGACATTTATCGTACTAACACGGAAAAAACCTCGTAGGCTACTATGCTAGGCCCCCACCCATGGAAGAATGACCGAATCCGGCAACCTTTCGTTCCGACAGTACTACAACTAGGCTACTGACACTTGTAAACACCTAAAAACCTACGACACTCAAGCAAATAACACATTTGTAGCCTTGCGACATTTTGCGCACTAACACGAAAAAAACCTCGCGTACTATGCTAGCCCCCCCCCCCTCGATATTGGACTAGCCATTTCTCTCAGACAAGCGAATACCTCCGTTAAATCTGCTATAAATCGGCTAGACCTCACGGATATCTTACTTATTTGCCACTACCATTCTAACATGAGCCTGACCGCCACTAGGCACAGTCTTTACAGCTAGAGTTCGGTTCAGCATCCGAAGCAAAAGTGCGACAGAACAGACTAATTTACGGGGAAATTTGCATATGATTAGTGAGTAAAACTTATTTCAGTTGAAAGGAGTAACAGTAGTACTTTAGTATACCACATAATTAAAAAAAATCTGTCTTTTGGCCTCACACGTACTAAAAAATTACTTTAAACCATTTCGATAAAGTTGTTATAATCCTTCTTGCCCCAGCCCCAGGCACTACTTTGTTCCAGTTAAGAGCAGGATTACGCGAGTGGCGGATCTAGGATGAAATTTTAGAGGGAAGGGGGTCACCAATAGTGATTCTGTCGAGACAAGACGAGACGAGACGAGAAATAACTATTCTTGGTCTTGTCTAGACTCCTAGACTTGCAATCTTGATCTGTCTCGATCTTGGTGACCCATTTCTCGATCTTGTCTTGTATTGTCTTGAAAGTCTTGTTATTTCTGGTCTTTTTTATGCAGTAAAATTCATCCAGTTCTCTAAATTTACAGTTAATAATAGATTCATTGCACTACCGTACCTTTAAGTGCACTTATTTAGCGGTCAAGTAGATTCTACATGCCTTAGTAAAACTGAGTCTACCTCTTCCACCCCTGCCCCCATTCCTCCCACCGCCAGCTGATATATCATTAATGTCAATCTGTTTAAATTCTATCCTTCACCATACCCACACTGTACTTTCGGACGACCCTGTTTATTTGTTTAACCTATTGATGACCAGGCGCTAACAATCATACGCCTTTTGCTTTCCTGTCTTCGCCTCTTTATGTCATGAGTACACAAATTAATTTCGTATTCATACGTAAATGCGTTTTCATTAAATTATAAAATTATTCGTACTATAAACAAACAGTCTTCAAGTCAATGTTTATATTATAACGGGAAAGGAATTGAGTAGTACTAATTATTCCTACTCAATAAAAAAAAATGTATTATGTATTACTATGAAAATTAGTACAAACTAAACTAATATTTGTTGTACAGATAAATAGTAAATCACAGCATTTCGCTATTTTAGATGCGTCAGTGCAGCTTTTTTGTTGTTGTTGAATAACATTTTATATCGAAGGGTGCAAAATAAGCATAAACATTCATTACGCAAATAAAGCATTTGTGTCAGTTCAGTAATTTTTGGACAAAACAGAAATTTCTTAATTTTATATGAGGCATTTTTTTAATAATTAAATTTTCTATATTGAACTTTCCACAAGTCACTTGGTGGACTGAAAGTAAACCACCTTCACAGTCAAGTTTTTTTTATTTCAACTTTAAGTTCAACTATACATTTTTTTGCTTTTGTTTTTCTGGTGTTGGAGGGCGGGAGCTGAACGCATTCAAATATGTGTACATAAAGAATGGACAACGCACAGTTGATCTTCTGTAGAAAGGTTTCGTACGGTTTATACAACGCAAACACATTTTATAGGCCTAAATATTTGTTTGGTTGACATAGTCTGTGCACGCGTAATGAAACGCCACACAATAAACTTGTTTTGGCTTTCAGCAGCTTGTTTAAGAAAAACAATTTAAATATATAAAATGATCGTCTCTATCCTTACTGCAAGTCGATCAGGTAGAAATATAACAAGTCACAGTAAGCTTAAAAAAAATATCAAAACAACTCCCTGTTGACTTGGTTTTGACGACCGACAGCTCGTCTTTATTAGGGCTATACTTCGCAGCCTTCTCACGGCAGTAACGCGGCCGATCAGCCAGGTATTGGTTTTCATGCATGCAAAGTAACGAAACAATGACCTTGCACAATATATATACCACTGCTGGACTCCCGATGATGTTGAAATAGAAAACTGGATCACTCTAGTCATCAGTACAGAGCACAGTTCTTACAAAAACATTCGAAATATCGAAAAAACTGCCGACTACATCGCTCACTGACTGCTGTCGTATCCTACAGTCGAGCGACGCCATTGTTGACGGGCGTCTAATTTTATCCCAACATGAATCGCCCTCACATCGACTATTTCGATTGGATGACTGTTTGTGACGTCACAATACGTTGTATAAATTTATCGAGAAAAGTCGAGTCTCGACCTTAATTCTTGATCTTGACACGATCATTCTTGTTCTTGATCTCGAAACTGCCTACGACTTCTTGATGTTGTCTTGTCTTGCTTTTTCGAGACGAGACAAGACTTATTTCTTGTCTTGACAGAAACACTAGTCACCAACCACTAAGTTTTAAACATCAGTTTCATATACCGTTCCACATTTTCAGTGGCGGGGATGAGTTGGCCAGGGGGGGGGGGGTGTGTACGAATTTTACCCAACAGTCCAACACGCCTGAGGGTGACGAATTTTTAAGCCAAAGTAATTTAGATAAATTTTCTGGCTTCTGTAAATCCATTGGTTCCATTTCATTTAACCCCAAAATTACTCCACTAAAAGGTGGAGGCCTGCACAGCTTTGTGTGAGCCAACTGGTGGTCTGAATGTCAATGACCTAAATAGTCTAGGCATCATGAAACGGTGTGCCAACACGTCTCGTTTCTCCCTCCTTCCACTTCCCCCACCCCTCCCCCGGCCACCTCAAGCCTATCCCCAGGTCCGAGCGCACACTGAGCAACGCTTACTCACGAAAACCTCGCTCGGCCAAGCCGAAAAAATTCGGCTGGCATTTATACAGATTTCACACGTAATAATTCGCCGCGTGTTGCGGCCGTACCGTACCGCTCCAAGCCGCTCTGCACCACGGCCACGTTCCGAGCGAGACTTGATTTCACACGTAATAAATACCGACCACGTTTTGCGGCCGCCCTCTGACGGTCAAGCTTGGAACCCAACTACGGAAACTGAAGCAGACCAAAGTGAAACTTCGGCAAATGTTGAGCGGGAATGTTCGTTTGGCCACCTCACCCGTGAGCGGGGGAAAAAAAAGTGAAACTTGGAAAAAATGCTTAAGGAAGAAATAAAGTTTTTGGTTTTGTTTTTCCTATTGATATAGGTTAAATAATTGCCTGGTAAAAAAATTTACGGCAAAGTTTGACATTTTAAGTTCATAAAAACGGTTTAAACTTTTTACCAAAAAGTTACCCCAATTGTTTTTGTATCGGAAAACTTTGTGGCTACAATATGGGCAACAAGTAAAAAAAAGAAAAAAAGAAAACAGAACCATTATCTCAGAAAGAAAATAGGTAGACATAAGAGGTATCTACACTGTTAAAATGTTCGGTTTGTTTATGTGTGTGCCCTTCTATTCTTCCAGAAGTACAGCCCGTAGCATAGAGCGTTACTAATAACTGTTGAAACAAGTTCGCATTCAAAGGGTTGTGTCAGCTTTCAACATACCGTTACGTTACCTCATTAACTTTTTTTTCGCAAGTATCCGTTTTCGCATGTGTAGTAGCGACGCTATTTAAGAAATAAGTGTTCTGTGAAAATAGGTATAGCACTTTTTGCACGTAGTCTCCGTTTGGGTTTGTGGCCAATTCTCCCGCCAGAAAAATTCGGACTTTAGGCGTAAACGTTTGTCGACGCTTTCTTAATTTGGTAGTCAAAAACTTAGAGCTTAAAGCTATGTTTATTAGTCTAGTCTGCTCTGATCAGATCGTCAGATTGTTTTGGGGGCGAACTGCGCGTTGCATTATGGGGTCGCAGGCCGTTCGTCACTTCCACGCAGCACGGCACGCATCAGATTTCAGACGTAATAATTAAAGTGAACCGCTCCGCTCCGTCCAGTACCGAACCGGCCACGTTTTGAAACGTGGCCAAGCTGGAGCGCAAAATCACGGCCACGTTCGGTTTATTTATTACGTGTGAAATCAAAATGCACGGTTTGGAGCGGCACTGCACGCTTTATTACGTGTGAAATCGGTATTAGACAGGAACACTTTTCCAGAAACTTGCTCCAAAATGATTTCAACGGCAAATGTTGACACATATGGCCACCGGGTGGTTTTACCTTAAATTGAGCATGCGGATCTACGGAATCCAAATCTGTCCAGTGAGTTTAACCCCCCAAGTCCGGAATTCAAGACAGCTTCCAAAACACGCGACAAAAAGTTTTGCTTCTTCATAGATTGAAAACAAACCAGTTATACAATGATTGCCATCTTAAGTGCCCGGATCACGGCCAAAATCGGCATGCGCCTGGGGGACGATGCAAAAGCTCTAAAATGCTTTCTAAAGCGTCGTTTCCAAAGTTTTGAGGTTATTCTAGTGTTTTGGAAGAGGTTCCATAACTTTATTACCGGAAGTGCACTCTCAAGTCATTTTAATGGCAGTTTACATTTTTGCACGGTTTTTTTTTTTACCAATTTGATCACGCTGAACCTGCCTGGTGCCAAGTCGGATTTTCCCTTAGTTCGGAAGTCAATATGGTGACAAAAAAAGAATTGCTCCTTCATCGAAAAAGAATGCATGATTAAGATTAGTATAGGCAGGAGGAGATGAAAGCATGAACAGTACTGCGTATGCTTTCATTTTCTCCTGGTATAGGATAAAGATCAAAAACCTTGGGCATTCGCACAACAATAGCCTTGTGCATTGTACGAATGCCCAGAGGTTTAGGGCAGGGCATTATCCTGTATTATCCCATTAGTCATATTCCATTCACAGCAAAACTGTGGGAGGGGAAGGGAGAAAACTCCCTTTTCACCTGAGTATGCGCCGAAAATTTGGTTAATTTTAAGAATAGAATCAAGGAACCATGAACCCAAACTGGGTTATTTACCCCACGATGATGGAAGCAGAAAATGCCTAAATAAAAATGGAAACTTGTGGTGCAAACACCACAACGACCCCCTGGTTAAAACACTCGTGTTGCTGAGCTGATGGGGAGGGGGAGGAAAAGTGTGAGGGGAGACGAGAGGAATCGAACGGATAGAAGGATATATCAGGAAAGAAATTTTTATTTTCACTTCATTTTCGTAGGATGGTGGGGGGGGGGGGGACGAGATCACAAGCCATCACATTCATACCCCAACCGAAAGGTGTTCTTTTGGAAAATGTTCCAAAAAACACAGAACACCTGGCCTACAGACTTTTGCAATTTGTGCAGCGAAATTTTAAAAGAATGGATTACGGGGAACGTTGTGCGTTAATTTTTTGCCGTCATTCGTGCAGTTTCCTTAAATTTACTGTCATTTGTTGCGCAGATTTTATGGTTGTTTAGGCCGCTAAAAAAGACGTTGGATCAAAGGCTGACTGGTGGGTTTAGAAGCCAGTCCGAAGTCTGTGACCAGTGCTGCTTTATTTTTGGGTGACGTTCCACCAGAAGTGAGACGTATCAGACCCACCTTAGCTTGGGAGATATTGGATTGGGGGGGGGGGGGGGAGGGGGAGTGAGGCGGAGGAGAAGGATTTTTTGAAGTAGGGAGGAGGGGGTGCGGATGCACACTTGTGATGTCCTGTAGGCTGAGAACTGCTTAGAATCTGGTCCCAGGGGAGGGCCGTCAGGGTGTTCAGCTGAACACGGGCCCCGGCTTACGAGGGCCCTACAAGTGCTCTGCACAGTATATAATCATAATGCAGAATGTCACGAATTTACAGGAAAAAGCCACAAAAAAAGCCATTAAGCCAATAGCCAACAATAATCACACAAAAAATTAGTTCAGGTGCACCACGAATTGGCGTAGCAATGCAGACCAGCCTTTGGGCTGGATTATCACATTGGCCCTGAAAATTATCGAAGTAGGCCTATGAGCCAGGGAAGATTAAGGACTAACCCTAATGTCAATAGAAAACCGTCAAGGTACAAAATTAGACATTGCTGCAATGATTAAGGTGGACTTTCCAGCAATGATCATGCAAATAAAATGTCACGCATTGTGAAGTTTTAAGGTACGAAGCTTATGAAAAACAATTTTTAAATATACTTCACATTTAATAGTTATTCTTCTGTAGGAGACGGGGGAGCTTTTGGCCAACTTGCACACGGGCCCGAAGCGTACTTGTTCCGCCACTGTCTGGTCCACCAACTTATTTTTGCAATAAAATGAGAATCTACTTTACGGCTATTCAGTGGCGGATTTAAGGAAATAACCTGGGGGAGGGGGAGGACTTTTTTAGCTAGCTGAAACCCAACAACGTTCTTTATTATATATTTCACTACTGATGCTTGGGTAATGGAGGCCTCTTTTACGATGAAGGCCCATGAAGGTCCTTTTACGTTGAAGGCCGGGGGGGGGCTTGCCGTTCCTTCCCCCTTCCATTAAATCCGCCCCTGCGGCTATTTTAACTCGGCCAGGGGTTTGGAGGAGCACTAAACTCACTAGCGTGGTCCAGGACAAATCCCCAGAAGCTAAAAAATTTGAAATGTCTGATCAGACCTCAGGAAAGAACGATTTAATAATTTTGATCATCATATAAACCTTTTAACTCCCAAGTTATAAAAATTATTGTACGTTGCCACTAAGTTACTAACGGCCATAAATTTGGCTCTTGCAATACCCAACCGTCGAGGAGGGACTATCCCAGTGGCAACTCGGGAATCTCAAGACCCCATGAGTTACCAGTGGACGTTGGTCTTTATTATTCCCGTGTGTCAGTCCAAGTGCAATTAATACAGCCAATTTCATACTATTATTCAAGCAGGCAGAAGTCAGGACTGAAGAGATTACCACTTTGGAAACCCTTTAAAGGGATATTCTTCCCAGCGCCATTTTTCTTAATCCACCACATCAAGTACAGCCCCAAAGGTGTATTTACTTTACACCTTTACTTTAGTCAATCCATTGGTAAAAATTAGTCTTAAAATGTGGCGTCTTAGGAGATTTTATGTTGAATAATTGTTAACTTTATTTACTGCGTCCTGCAGTATATGATGCTTTGCGCGCTCACAATAATCATGACGTTTCATCTGTGTGTCCATGTACTAGTTTTCTAATAATTACCATGAGATCAAAAATCTAAAAGACTAATGCGATAAAATTTAAAATTCCAATAGATCGCCGAAGCAGAATTATAAGACACTTAGCATAGAAATTATACATTGTGATGTTAAAATGCGAGAAACAAATTTTAACTTGATGCCGTTTCGTGTACTATTCCCAAAGCCAACCAAGACAGCAGCTACGTTCCTCGCTACGAAGAACACAGCTACCATCCCAGCAGACTTTAGCACTGGTAAATTCGCGGATGGCGATCTGCGCGTGGTTGTCATATGGCACGCGGAATGCTATAAGGCAGGCCGGGTGTACCTTTAAACCTTTTAATTATGGTACTGGGTGAACCACCAAACATTAACTTCAGTAATGATAGTTTAAACCTATGCAATCCAGGCCGTGAGGGGGGGGGGGGGGGGAATGCCACAGCAATATTCGACGAACCCTTTTAGACCTTGAAAAATACGGGCTCCACCCCAACTGTGCAAGCCGGCAACAAGCGACAGTTTCGATAATTTATGGAGGGCCAAAGTAAGAGTTTGCCCCCAAAACGGCATGGAAAACAGTTGGCTTACCGAAGAATACGGACTCCTCTCCGATTAGCTTCACGTTGGGCTAGAATGGTGTAAAATGATCAGCTGAACAACATTTTCCCGTAACCTGTTTTGGGGCAAAGGCTTAGTTTGGCCGTCAGAAATTAATGAAAGTCGTACTCTAGCACTGACGGACGTACAAGTGCACGTTGTCTTCCATGTTCCCAGCGAATATCTTTTTCCCGTGAACAGTTCAGATAAGTGGGTTGTTATTGTCAGTTTAGTTTTGTTGTTATTGTCGGTTAGGTTAGGTTATAGGTACCGGCTTCTGTTTCCGTTTCCCTTGTAATGAACCGGTTGGGATTTGGCGTTTCACTTGGACTTTGGCCCAGTTGATGCTTTCCTGCGCGGCGCCTACTGCCTAGAGCCTGCCAGCCGGCAACAAGATGGCGTCACAGCCTACCTCGCGTAGTGCTAACTTTGGACCTAAACCACGGTCAAACGGTGCGTTTGCCCCAAAAATGGAAGAGGAAAAAAACTTATTTAGCAGGTAATTCTTAGCCCATAAAAAAGTAAAAAAAAAAAAAAAATCGGACGGGAGTCCGTATTCTGCCGATGTTCCAAACAATTCTGATCATTTTAGGTAATCTGGCACAACATGAAGCAGGTGGGAATAGTCAGTTTTCTATTCGTGAACGTTATCGCATAATTAGTTTTTAAGTAGATATATGCCTTTTAAAAGGAAGTCCCTATTTCTACCGTTCCTTTTTTTAATGGCCCATACCCCGTATTTCCGTTG
Source organism: Lithobius niger (assembly GCA_023313725.1). NCBI lineage: Eukaryota > Metazoa > Arthropoda > Chilopoda > Lithobiomorpha > Lithobiidae > Lithobius > Lithobius niger. The sequence continues at coordinate 988 of JAHWFP010047759.1, read as the reverse complement.
TGTTAAAAAGTAAGGACTGCCTGAGCGGGGAAGCCCTCTCGATCAAGTCATATTCCAGTTCGAACAACTCTTTGAGGCCCTTTGGGTATTTTCTATTTTGCAGTCTTTCGCGGATGCTATTGAATTGTTTACTAGCGAAGGAGCCTTTCCTTTTAGTAGAAATTGTATTCCTTATTATTTGCGTCCTGTATTTCCATTATTTTTATATAAATTAAATAAAACTAGAATGGTAACGCTAAAGCCGAATTAACTTAAAAATACGACCGCATCGAGAGGGGACACCTGCAACCAGATGCAAATTGAGCAGTTTAAATTGTTTAAAAAAAAAAAAATCTTTAGGTTTTAAAACAAAACTATTTTTCTTATCAACTCAGTGCATAATGACCACAGCTCAAAACATGAACCATGAAAAACACATTATACTAGTATTTCTAAACGAATTTACAAATATTACGGGCAAATTCAAAACTACAATTTACTTACACGCCGCCAGAAGGAACAGTACAACGCAGTAGAAGGAAGGCAACATCATTATCTGTAAACTAAAACACAAACGACATAGTTAATAACCACTAAACTACTGGTTAACTATGTAGAAGATTTGACGAAACGAAATACTTTCTTTAAAGGCCTAAATACTTACCGTTTTGCTATGAGAGGCAATACCTGTGGTGTCTGGTTAGGCGAACTCGACAACTTCTGACGGAACGGTGGTAAGGTCTACAATCAAGTTCCCGGAAATAAGGAACTATTGTTTAACCAATGAGGGTTGACCACATGATCTGATTATCGGTAATGTTAAGACATTACTTCATTTGTAAATTAAAATGTTGAATAGGTTGGTTTAACAGAAACTAAACTATGCTGCATGTGATTTCTCGTAAACGTTAGCAATTCACGTAGGACTAAAAGTTTGGTATGCAAATGAGAAAATTTTTGGCGTTTCTTAAGTAGTCTCTTTGACAAATCCGGTGCTTCGTCGTACCCA
>JAHWFP010047758.1:0-10396 GCA_023313725.1 Lithobius niger | reverse complement strand
TACTGCTAAATAGGTTTGATCTGTCGCGACGGATGACGTAGTGAGCACGAAGCTTCTGATTGGTTCCCTACGTCGCCCGTAGCAACCAAACTGCCTCCGCTAACAGAAATGGATACGTGAGCAGTACCGGAAAGCCAACCGAGTACTCGAGCTAGCGGAAAGTAGCGAAATTGGCATTCGTAAATTAGTTACGGTAAAACTTGACCTCGGTAAACCTTACAGTAATTAAACCAAAAATACATTTGGTCGTGTTTAGCTTATCAAGTAATGCATTTTTGGTATAATTACTGTAAGATTTATGGAGGTCAAGCCTTACAACTAATTTACGAATGCCAATTTCGCAACTTTCCGCAAACAAAAAAAAAAGCCATATATTATTCTTTCTTTGTTTAGACGTAAAAAAATTTTGAAAATTGGAATCTACTGTCATCTAGCCTAATCCTGTACTAGAATTTAAGTAATAAACCATTAAATAACCGTTTCTTCCCCTATTTTTAATGGTCAGTGCTTTTTTTGGAAGAGGAAGTGTTTTTAATGCATTAATGGATTTTGGAATAATTGAATACAGCAGTAAGGTTTCGCGTGGATTAAGCACTACAGCAAAATCGGAATCTAGGTAAAAAAAAAAAATCTAATGGAAAAATCCACGGAAAAAATCCATGAAATAAAATCCAGGGGAAATAAATTCCAAAGGAATAAAGATCCACAGAGTAAAAATCCAACACTTTTTTTTTTAATTTCCTTACTTTTTGTAGCCTGTTTTTTTTTTTTTTAATGTCAGGTGATCAACCCTCTCAAATGTCGATCTCCACTCGCCATTTGTCGAATGAAGAGCAACAGTTGGCGACTTGAATTTAGCCCTACTTGCCAAAACGGCGACGAGCAACAGAGAATGACACTCAAATAGAGAATGATACCAACGGTTTGTGGCATTATGCCCAAATTAATAAGGGCTATGCAACAGCTTTTTCTGCAGTACTACTAATACTTACGTACCCTCAGTGCAATACGCCCCCCTGTTGAAAAGAGACAGGGACGGGGAAGTTGTAAAGCAACAGGTTTTTTTTTTGTAACGAAAATTATAGCATCAGATGAAAACTCCTTATCTGGTCGTTTCTTGCGTGATCACTCATTTTCCGTATTGTAGTAGCAAAAGTTAGGTGACGATTTTCTTTAAGATAATGTGTAGTGTATATACTTTTCAGTGCACCACGCATTAAGAATTTTTAATAGTGTCCTGTTGGTATGTCTGCCTTTCCAACTGCATACGTCAATCGCGCATTTCTATCGCCCTCCAGTATTTCTGTGCCAAAGAACAAGTCGAATTACTGACGCAGTGTTAGTGTGTCCTCCTTGTTAAGCTCACAGAAACAATGCGCATATTTAATGGCTGTAAGAAACACAGAGACCTGAAGGCGCTTGGAGATGGTTTAAAGTATTGTTTTTGCTGCAAGTTCCATAATTTACACTTAAAATTTGTGAGACATTTAAATGGTTTATCAGACTCCATACCTAACTATTTGTTCTGGCGTGTAATATGAAAGAATTCTCAATCGAGAGCACTACAAATTTCCCATAGTGTATTCAGAAGTCCGATATGCTTACCGCAACCATGCATTTACGCATTTCGTATTACCAGAGGACTCTGGCAAGGTTCTTGAGCTCATGTCAGCAGGTATAGCTTGGTATATAAGACGGGTATATAAGATTAATGACTTAATCGTATATACCCGTCTTATACACCCAGGCGCGGGTATATAAGATCAGGATATTAAGATGTGACAATGCACACGATCTGCATTATTGGCTGACCGGGTGCGGTTAACGCTCGCTAAAACCCTTTGAATACATATTTTCACCTCCCCCCCCCCCCCCCACCCCTCCAATCCCAGACAAACTTCACTGCTGAGGAGGGAAATAACTCAGGAAAAAGGTAAATTAATTTTAGACATATTTTTTTACTGTTTTGTTTTTGTTTAAAAAGGAAAAATTAGGATTGGGATCATTAATTTAAGGTAGAAATACTTTATGGAGAATATTCTGTAAAAAAAAAAAACTCGCCTAAAAAAATTATGTGACGTCTCAAATTACAGAAACAATGTAATGTCCCCCCTCTTGTCCGAAACTGTCATACTCCCCCTCTTTCCCCTCCCTCCTCACCCCCCACACCCCGGTCCAGTCTGCCTCGTTGTGGACAGTCCCTCTATTCTTAGTATAAGACTGCGTTCTCAAAATGTGGTTTAAAAAAGGGTGGCCAAGACGGGCGCAGAAAAAAAAATCGAGATCAAAACAGCTGTGTATTTTTTGTACATTAAAAAATTTAAGTCGCGTGACCAAGGTTTCGGATGAGAAAAGATGTTATTGAGACGTTAGGGGTGCTGTCATGAGAAAAAAACGGAATAAACAAATAAAATAAGTAAATAAAGAAATAAATAAGAAAATGTCAGGCTGGCTGTGAATTAAACTGATATCATTGAAGATCTGCTAGGTGTCGGTCGCGGCATCGGTATCGGCGAACTTGGGAGAAAGGTATCGGTATCGGTTCGGGTTGGATAGAAGTGATGTTGATCAGCACCTAATAATAATGACGCATCGATAAGCTAAAAGGCATGAAGAAATGTTTACCGTTGTCGGGTGACTATTTTTGTCTAGTAGAGTAAGATCCATTTCCATTTCTTGCGGGCCCGATAACAGATTTCGTAGAGACATGGAAGCAGAACCCAGTAACCTGCAACAAAAACGATATTACGTGATTTAGATAGAAAATATCACACGATCCATCACAATTATGTACGTACACGCATCTCTGTAAATCATACAGGACAGCACAACAGCAAAAACCATACAATAAAAATAACTAATATTCAGTAAACCTTTATTACAGAGTTATACGTATCTCATGGGGGTGACTTTATTCTACCACTGCTTGTTTCTGTTAAAGCAACATACCCCCTGCCTTATAACCTTCCGCCTGCCTCACAACATCCACGCGACGAACACATCCGCGTATTTACCACAGCTAAGGTTAACTGAGACGGTAGCTTCCTTCCTCGCAGTGAAACGGGGAAACGGGGTGGGGGGTTTGGAGAACCTTTCAGGATCATTTTTTTTTAATTATTATTTTTTCTAGTTTGCTGCACCGACTGGGGTGCATTTTACCGACATTGACTTTTTAATGGGGGTGGGGTCACCCCCTCCCCAACAATTTCGACCCTGAGGCTATTGAGTGCTATAAATGGAAAGTTTTGGTTGGGAGGGCCAACTTTTTGTATTCGTGTAAAGTTAGTGTCTCCAAATAACGTGAAGTCGGCGGGAAGTCCTGGTTTCGAGTCCCGATCGGGGCAGTTGTAATTTTTTTCTGTCTCAGCTTATTGTATCGTGTATCCTGACAAGGCCAGTCTTTAATGCAGACTAGTTTACCCTTTACCTTGTGATTTTGTGATTTATTCTTTACTTATATGAGATCATTTTAAGATCTTAGCCTTATGTATGTAGCATGTAATAAATACTTCGTGGAGCATCACAGAACCTCTGAGTTTGGGAGGGGGGGGGGTCCCCATTCGCTCCCCCTCGTAGATCCGCAAATGATTATATTGCGAAATTATTTTGTCTTTAAACGTTAACTGCAAGTTAAAACATACGTTCCACCAATATCCAAGTTCGCTTTTTCACCTTTAAGGCGTGAATTTTCTTCAACATTTTGGCTGCTCTTCCTTGTCTTCCTTGGTAGTTCACAAATTGAAGCAATGTATTTCTTCGTTTTGTTGCTAACGTATCCTTTTATTTAGTTTCTTCAATCTTATTCTTTAATTTTGCGTAACTCAAAATAAATGCCTCTGTAGCAAGGAAAAGAGAATTCATGTTGACAGTAGGAATTCTGTTATCGTGCCGTATTTTATTATGACGAGCCAGCTTTGTGAACTTAAGGGGCGTGTAAAGGATTGTCTGTTTGAACGTTTCTGGAATGTCTACTGTTACCTAGGCGCACATTTTTAAGTCTAAAAAAAAATAAACATTTTTTTTTTTTTTTTTACGATTTTATTATGCCTGCTTCACCACCTGCTATGCGTGGTGCTCCAGAACGTAAAAGCAACAAACCTGCATCTGATCCTGTATGCATTTAGGGTGTAAACTTCAAAGTTATCTCAACGCTGAATTTGTTTTTAAACCTAGAATGAGCAATGCCAAAAACGTCGAATCGCACCCTCAATGCGAACTACGTGGAGGGTCCCCTAGGACCACAAATAAAGTAAGCTACAGCTGCCGAGTGGTACGAGTCGTAGCCTCAGTCAAGTAGAAACTGATTCGATGTCATATAATGACTGGGCGTAAGGACGTAACCTATAGATGCCAGTAATTTGAGAAGGACCCTTTCGCCTTTTCGAATCCGACTCACGCCATTCCGAAGAAAGTTAATTGTGGACGATGTTTTTTTTTTTGTTCTTGGCTTTTCTTTTGTACGTTCCTTATTCTTACTGTCTCGTAATTATTTTGCAATAAACAAAACGTTTCGCAACCTTTGCCAGAATGTGGTGTACTAATGGTTCATCTAAACTTTTTCTGCCGACGCTATTTTATGGAGTAAAGGAACAAACAATGCGATAGCAGCGAAAAAACATACACTAAAACTGGCTAAGATTCAGCAAGCATTTATGGTGGATTTATAATTTTTTGAGGTCACGTGATTAGGATTCGAACCAATGATCAGTTCACACACCCTGTTACACGATTCGTCTCTCCAAGACCATAATAAAAACTTCCCACACCCTCTATGTAGACTACATAGTGGTAGTCAGGCTTCCCTTAAAAGGACATAAATCTTTCCGGTATATCCTGCTACCCGATGAGATAGCTGCAACATTTACACAGGTTAGAGTTAATGTCGCTAAATCACCTCGCACGCAAGAAAAAACAAGAAAATGAATGTTTTGGCAACATTTACATACGTTTGAACTAATGTCGCAAAACTGAGTCCTGCAGGAAAGCCAACAGGGAATTATGTCCCTTTAAGCAGACGAAATGTTGATCCTTTTCTTAATAAACCCTTATCCTTTTCTTATAAACTCGTCGTCTCACTCAGCGACCGATTTGAGCACTATACTCACTTCGTCATGGGAGGAGCATATTTCTATGGAAGCCAACATTTGACAAGCGTGGTTGGAGGGCAAATGGAAGCCACGCATGTTTGTTACTACGGTGGCTCACTGGGACAAACAACAACTTTTTTCCTACACACACAAAACTTTCGTGAAACCAGAACTTCGGTGTTCCAACACCGGATAAGACACACTACAACCTAGGACGATATATGGTAAACTGCGCCGGTGGCAGTGGCCATCTTCTTCCGGTTTCATAAAAGTTTTGAGTGCGCAGAAAAAAGTTGGTGTGTGTCCCAATAAGCCACCGTACGTTGCGATCACGCAGCTTAAAAATGGCTGGCAAACAATACTAAGGAGAGCGAATTTTGTGAAGGTGTAGTGCGTTAGCTAAAATTTACGATATGCGGTTTGTAAAAGCACCACTAATTGTTTTGGCGGTTTGCGACAGCGCAATGTTGGTTCTTAAAGGCGCCTTATCACCTTTTCAACTCCTAGATGCAGCACCGTATAATCTTCGAGCAATTTAAAGAAAACAGCGGTAAATTTAAAAAAAAAAGGAACAATACTTCGCAGCAGCGCCGCGAATTGTCATAACTAAAACTCACATCAGCCCATCGGATGACGGAGAATCTGGAACGTGGATGCTGTGTTCAGAATATGGGCAACGCTATCGAAATGGTGAACCGGCGTCTTTAAGCTACGATTACTAGCGCCATGTTGTCTGTGTGCTTCTGCGTTCCTTATCAAGCAGTGAGCGCTATTCGCGCTAGCAACCCTTCTGTTGCGACCATTGCGAATGCATTAGGCTACTACCCCCTGATTTTACTAAAAGCGACCGCATCCATCAGAAGTGGACGTGACGTCACGTGTCACTTTAGTGAAGAAAAACTACAGATGCGCCATCTTCCGACGGTGGATTCATGAATATAAACCGTCTCGACGAACCAATGAACCCGATGCTTCCGCAATGACGTCACGCTGAGGGAGCGTTAAATTCACCGTGCGTTTAAGAACTACTTTGTTGAGTTGTGGAGACGGCGCCAAGCTGTGCGGTGAGTTATCGAACGTGCTCGTTGTTGTCATAAATGAAGACGGAATTATAAACAAAAAGCAAAGCTAAAATAAATTGTTAAACCAACACACGTAAATCATGCAGGAGAAAAGAAAACGCAATAAAATAACAGCGAAAATTATACACTAAAAATAGCTAAGATTTTTTAAACAATTATTACGGACTTATATTTCACTGAGATGACGTCGTTAGAGTTCCAACTAAAGAATTCGGATCACTGCACAGACTTCCCTATTTTTGTGATCACATTTGCTGCTGTGTTATTGAATATCCTTCACTCCTGTAGAATTTGTAGCAATTTGTGTATTGATTTAACTCAGAATTTCGTAAAAAAAAAAATGTAGAACATTTCAAAGGGTTTTTAATGACTCGGAATAATATCGTTACAATGATTGTTATATAACTTTGGGGATGGAAACCAGACTTCACATACATTATAGTGTCCGCGTCCTATCTTGAGTTCGCCCCAGAACGACACAGTTCATCAATTGTATGTTTTTGGTAGCAGAGTGCCTTGCTGATATCCAAAATGGCTCCAAAAACAATGGCGGCCGTCGATTAAAGCCGTCCCCTCCAGGAAAACTTAGCCGCTCATAAAATACTCCAGGACTCAAGATAAACCGCGTACACAACAGAGTCGAATCCTGTAGCCGTCGAATACAAGGCTAATGGAATTGTTACAGGTGTGGGCAATATATCCCGTTCTACGCGCAGACAGGCACCAGCCGAACCAGGCCTTAGTGCAAGGTCGTTTCGAGGAACTACCAAACTCAGACTGAAGACTTGACTCAGAAGTAACCTTGGGCAGGTAGAGGAAAAAGGAATAAGATTTATTATTATTATTTTTTTTTTTGTTGCGTCACGCAAGAAAAAACGAGATGCCCACGCATGCTGCGCGGGACGATTTCATGGGCGGACCAGCAATAGCTGGACCCGGTGGCAGTAACCTTTAGCCCTCAAACGTTGTGGGAGAATAGGAGGTGGGTTGTTGGGGAGAGGGGCGGTGCAATTCCCAGTCGTTTAAAGGGGTGGGGATCAGAGGCAGCTGAAAATGTTTGTTTTAATTTGAATTGGATAAAAACTTAGATGGTTCTTTATTTTTTCTTTTATTAAGTTCGTTAACAACAAAAAACTAGTCGCATCGTTCACTCATTCTATTGGCGTCGCTCCATGCTTCGTGTAGGTTATTCGATCCCAAGAGCATCACTCAAGTTGATTATTTACACGGAAGCTAATTGAAATTGTTGCTCACAGTTTGTTCATCACGTTCCTAAGCACGTCTGCATTTCATCTACATGATTTAAAACGTATGATTTGTTTATTTGCTGGTGTGTTTGTACGCCTACTACTCTAGAAGTAAGGACCTACTAAGGTGAGAATGGCCCCAAATGAAAGACAGCGATCAGAGCAAGAAACGGTTTACTAACGTGGCTGTCACTACCTTCGCTCGCTCAATCAGCGCACCCTGCTTCAAAAACGCGCATGTTCGACAACCATTGAAAGCACACACAGGACTACTTTTCCGTGCGTCCATCCAGCAGTAGCCATCCAGTTTTCAGATCTGTAAGTCGTTTTGCTGATAAGAATGTTGCAAAATATGTCGTCGTTTTAGTGTTTTTCCCTTTTGTAGCCAATTTTCTTTCTAATTGTTTGCCTGAACAGTGATTTTGACTGCTTGAATTTGACTTCATGAATCAGTATTCAGAGAAGTTTTTGTGCGTATTTGAGGGCCAGCAATGAAAATAGGCCTATTCGAAGAAGCATCATTTAACTTTCTTTCATTTGGTGCTACTCTCATTTTGTGAATTTCTTAGATCCAGAGGTGTAGAGGTACAAACAAGCACACACGCGCATCGCAAGTTTTTAATGATGTAGACTACAACACTGTAATATTGTACAGAGGTGAACAGTACGAATGGCTATGGGGCAAGGTGGCTTGATGGTTAGTATGACCGTCTCATGTGTCAGAGGTCCAGGGTTCGAGTCCGGCCTCAGTCACCCCTAGCATCTTCGAGAAGAGAAGGGCCATGAGAAGCCTCGTGCTCATGTCGATTGCAGTATATAAAGGTCCTAAAAATTTCCGAATGGAATGTACCTAGCAAAATTGTCCCTGTCTCCTTCGACCCGAACCTATAGCTAACGCTGTGTGCACGTCAAACAACAACAGTACGAACGACTAGAATGTTCTGTGTGTTTGGAACAGTTTGAGGCACATACTTGGCCCCCACAGCAGTTGACCCCCTACAGCAGTTCAGCCGATGGCGGTCTTGGGTTAGTAGTCCGGCAGAGTTCTAACTACTTTAAAGTGGCACTATCACCGATTGAAAGACTGCAGAATCCGGCAAAATGTAGCGCTATCTAGCAGTATCTAGCACTTGCACAATGTCATTTCTTTTTGTGAAACAAACAAGCCACAAGCCTTCTTAATTATTGAGTGAAAATTTGGTACGTCCTCGTGCACCTAGGAGCAAGCTGTACAGGTTAACAATATCACTGCCGCTAGATGGCGCCAGGGTATTTGCGAACGGATTTTCAATCGGTGATAGTGCCACTTCAATGCTGCGAGTGTAGAAAATCTTCCCCAGTATTGTACAGGGAAATAATACGTTCAACTCGTGTTCAACGCAACACGAGTTAAAAAAGTGTGACCTCACGCCAAGGTCTACAGGCAGCACCACACCATTTTGATCAGTATAACGTAAACTTAGCATGGTGGTCTAGTGCATTGGCGGCCCAAGACAAAGACCCGGTTTCAACTCCCGGACTCACACTGGACGTCGTAATTGCTGCTCACTTGTCATTCGTAGCTGTTCACATTGTTTACTCCATTGTTTTCTTCGCTTACTGTTAATCATTATGATGAATCTGGATTCACGATTACACCGTATTATCCTTTGTACATTCACAGCCCTATGAAAGTTGTGATATCCACCCAAAACCAAAACTGGTTTAAGAGAAGCCGCCAAGTATGCAAAAAGGGTTGGGCGTTGAAAGTATGATATCATTCAAGCAGGGAAAGGCCGCCAAGGTTAATCCTATTAGCCAAGTTAATCGCACCGAATAATACTTTGGACGTTAAATGAAAACTTGGAAGATTGCTACCGTTAGTACAATGTTCTAGTTTTCATTTAACTTTCGAACTATTAATAGGTGCGATTAACTTGGCTAATAGAATTAACCTTGGCGGCCTTTGCCTGGTTGAATGATATTACTACTTTTAAAGGCCGACCCTTTTTGCAAAAATGGCGGCTTCTCTTATACCAGTTTTGGTTTTGGGTGGATATCAGAACTTTCATAGGACTGTGAATGCTGTGACCAGCTTTGGTTTTGGGTGGATTTATCTTAAGTGAAATACCATACTAATGACTGAAAATCACGCCGCCATAAACGCAATGGATTTAAATCCACTTTTTACTTCGGTCACTGGCTTGTACAATCTCCTCCCCCTGCACCCCTATCCCACCAACCCGGTAAATCAACTATATCCTCTGACGTCATAACCGCCAAGGGTGGCCGATTTGGAATGTTGCAGTCACGAGTGGGAGGTTGAGAACCCAAGTTGGTAAGAAAAACGTGTAGGGGGGGGGGGGTGGATTGTTAAACGCCCGTTATTTGTATGACGTCAGGATTTTGCCTTCGAAGAATTACTTCACCTTCGTTTTATCTTTAAAATGAGATCAACGGAAAAGGTGTCATTTTGTAGTGACGCGTGTATTTCTCCACCCACAAGATTCCCAGCTCATATCACAATAATGTTGGATGCTTGAACTAGAATCCAGTCCGTTTAGTCACCTTCAGAACTCTGCTTGTTCGGGATTCGTTAAAGGTGCTCTATCATGACTGGGAAATTAACCACTGTCATAGCGCCGATGCTCAATCAACCCTCCTTCAAATCCTTAGCGTTCACAGCCAGACGAACCTGGTGCTCGAAGATGTACCAATTTTTTTAGTTTATAATGTTTTATTTTATTTTAATGTGTTAGTTTACGTACGGGTTTTCACCCTGTTAACAACTGATATATAGTATTATTAGATCGTGTTTTCGTATTGGTCTCCCTCCATCTTGTTCTTAATATACAACGTGGCATTCCAGCTGCAATACTGGGGCGAGGGATAATCGTCTAACTGGAAAATCTCATAATTGGAAGAACGTATAACGGAAAACAGTATGACGGAATATCATCTAACAGGAAATTCGTATAACGGAAAAGCGTCTAACTGGAAA
>JAHWFP010047756.1:0-19472 GCA_023313725.1 Lithobius niger | reverse complement strand
CTGTACTACTATGAATTTTGTTACTATAAATTTTGGTACACTTATCACCCCTAGTAGTAGAAATTGAACCAGCCATGGATCCCCATAAAAATACCACCAAAGCCTACCCCAGCATCCCCCCTCCTGTGCACCCCATGAAGCATCAATGACCAACAAATTTTGCTGATCGTGCTAAAACGTCATTCACACAAGTCATTCTTAGCAGTACAAATCGAACTAGAATTTGTTGATCAACAACCTCATGGAGAGGACACAGGGAAGCACTGGGGGTGGGTGTATCTCATGGGGTTCCATACGTAGTTTGATTTCCACTGCTATAATGTATGTTTTTAGTACGTTCAGCAAGAAATTGTTGGTCGTTGAAGCTTCATGCGATGCACAGGAGGGGGGGGGGGTGCTGGAGGAGGATTTGGTGGTATTTCATGGGGATCCGCGACTGGTTCAATTTCTACTACTGCATATGATTGGTGTACCAAAATGCATGCTTTCAGTACGATCAACAAGAATTTTCGGGTATCAACCTCATGGAGCGGGAATAGGGGGAAGCACTGAGGGCATTGGAGGATTTCGCAAAAGTTCCATAGCTAGTTTGATTTCTACTGCTAACCATGACTTCTTTACCAAATTTCATTCTTTTAGCACTATCTGCAAGAAATTGTTGGTCAGGCCTCAAGGAGGGAACACGGGGGAGGTGAGGGGGACCGTTGTGGTGCCTTATCTCGAGGGGGTTCCATAGATAGTTCAACTTGTACTATACGAATAACTTGTGTACCACAATTCAATCGTTTTGTCCGATCTGCAATCATTTGTTGGTCAAGCATCAGATAGGGGGCACAGGGGAGCGTTAGGGGGCTTCTTGAGATATTTCGTGGGGGTTCCATGCTTGGGTTGATTTATAATGCTAAAAATGACTTGTGTGCCAAGTTTCATGCTTTTAGCTCTATCTGCAAGAATTTGTTGATCAACTCTCAATGAGGGGGACACAGGAGGATACTGGGGGCCGTTTGGGGGTTCCATGGCTTGTTCGACTTCTACTGCTAAGAATGACTTGTGTATCAAATTTAAAGCTTTTAGAAAAAAATTTGCGGGTCAAACCTCAGTGAAGGGGCACAGGGACCCTTTGGGGGTATTTCATGGGGGTTCCATGGCTGACTCTATTTATGCTGCTGAGAATGACATGTGCACCAAATTTCATGTTTCTAGCTTGATCTGTAAGAATTTGTTGCCCAAGCCCCTGGGAGGAGGTACGGGGAGGGGGGAGGGGGGTGCTGGGAAGGCGCTTAAGGCACTTGGGGTATTCATGGAGGGTCGACGGCTGGTTCGATTTTTACTGTTAAGAAAGACTTGTACAAAATTTCATGTTTTTAGCTCAATTTGCAATAATTTGTTACTCCACTTAACGATTTCTGCCCAGTGCTCTGCAATAATAATTACTCTGCCGAAAACAATACTGCGTTCACATCGGTTCACATCAAAATCGAGATCAAAGGGACCTGGTCAGTGTTAATACCTACATTTTAAGCTAAACAAATTGAAAATCGGTTCATTGGGTCGATCTCTACGTGAGAGCAAAGTTTATAGCCCATTTGGCTTTCCGTGTCAAGAATATTATAGTTACATTAAAATAGTATGCGAAAGGCTCTAGGCCTTGTTCATAACTACATTTTAAGCTATAGAACTTGAAAATCGGTTCAGTGGTTCGCTCTCCAGGTGAGGGCAAAGAGTCCCAACAACAACAACAACAACAACAACAACAACAGGAAATGGCCATGCTGTGGACGCCGAACGGGTTGATTGTTGTCATTAAAATTTGTAATGCGGTGAAATAGTTACCACACGACCCCAAATACCAAATTTCGTTGGTCTATGTCAATTCTGGGTTAAACTGTAGGAGTTCACAGTTTGACGTTTAACATGGAAGTTCATGCTGAGACTTACATAAGGACTGCTACCGCGGTCCTTGATGTGCCCATTACAATACTAAGATGAAATCAGTTCGAATTTTTGAAAACCGGTTAGCATAATGAACTGATCTTAAGAAAAAAAAATATGCTCTCTTAAAGGGCAATTACATCCAATTTGACATGTATGCTTTACTTTTGGATCATTTACTCAATAACTAAACACAAGAATTGCGGTAAGAATACGTTACGTACGTCTGCTACAACAATTTAATTATTGCTTCACCAAAACACGACATGGAGACCGCCATTGTTTTGCTGGAACGCGCAGAAATTAATGCCGACTGATGTCACTCTTCGTTTTCGGCTCGCAGCCGATTGAGATAGCTCTATTGGCTGTGAGAGCTCGAGCGTCTGACGACCTTAGCTGGCAGACATTTGTAGTGGCCAGCTACGGTCGTCGGACGCTCGAGCTCTCACAACCAATAGAGCTATCTCAATCGGCTGCGAGTCGAAATCGAAAAGTTACGTGACATCTGTCGGCATTAATTTCTGCGCATTCCAGCAAAATAATGGTGGTCTCCGTATCGTGTTTTGGTGATGCAATAATTAAATTGTTGTATCGAACGTACGTAACGTATTCTTAGCGCAGTTCTTGTGTTTAGTTATTAAGTAAGTGATCCAAAAGTAAAGCATGCATGTCAAAATGGATGTAATTGCCCTTTAAAATTGTTTTATTTTTACAAGAGTCGAGATTAAAGTACTGTACTACTCGTTATGCTTACATTCTTTTAATAAATAAACTGAGCACTCCAGCTATAATAGGTACCTATTTTAGTACCTATTTTCAATGATATGCTCAAATCTGGATATGTACCTGAAATCTGGCGTAAGGCCTGTATTACTCCAATCTTTAAAAAAGGGCTCCGTTCTGACCCATCTAACTATAGGCCGATAAGCATCACCTGTTACTTGGGTAAAATATTTGAAATGGTTCTCAGTAAGCATATTACTAAATTCCTTAAAGGGACACCCGGCCTGCCTTACAACATTCCGCCTTCCTTATAATACCCATTAGTGCAGTGTCTCAGTGCAATAAAACTAAAATCCGTGCATTTTCGGCTACCTGCGTAAAATTTGGTGTGAAGGCCTGTGAAATCACGGGAGACATGTCATGCAAACCCCCCCCCCCCCCCTTACATTATGAAGTATATTATGAACTAAAATTAAATATTATCAGAAAATACTCGTGTTTGGGTTCAAATGAAAGGTTTCGATGTGCACAACAGATAAAAAAAAATGGTTCCGGAAGTAATAACCCACTGGCCGGCCGGAAAATTGCTAAAATTGCACCATATCAGGGGGCGAAGTCAAAATCGCATACCTTGTCACAGCATAGTCGTGTTTGGACTCAAATGAAAGATCTCGATGTGCACAACCCTACAAAAAAAAATTCCGGTAGCAAGAACCCACTGTGGTGGGCCGGAAACAAAAATTATGCAGTAGTTGGGGAGGGGGGGGGAGTTATTCAGAATTGCAAATTTGTTTACACCATAGTCGTGTTTGCACTCAAATGAAAGAGCTTGATGAACAGAACACGCAAAAAATAATAACCCTGGTGGGCCGGAAAATAAAATTAAGAAATATTGTGGGGAAGGGGGGGGGGGGAGAGAGAGAGAGAATTCAGTATTACATACGGTACTTGTTTTTACCATGGTCGTTTTTGGACTTAAATGAAAAATCTCGATGAATACAACACACAAAAAAAGAATTTCTGGAACTAATAACAAACTGGTGACCCAGAAAGTTATAAAATTGTGAATGTACTCACATATGTTTTGTTTTTCATTGTTGGACTTTATCTCCTGTGCACTGCAGCCAGTGCTGCTTGTTGACCGTTCAAGTGGGGTTGACAAGTATAGACACGTTTGAGAGCAGCTGTGTATTTGACTGAAGAGAAGGCATTCAGAAAGGCTCTGGTGGGGGTGGCAGGCGAATCTGAGGGCCCCACCTTCAAAGCTTAAACTTCCTGTGACCTTGGGCCAGTGATGCTTGCTGACCACTCGAGTGGATGGGGACACATTTATTTTTTTATTGACAAGTGTAGACGTGTTTGAGATGCTCTGTATTTGTTTGAAGAGAAGCATATTCACTGGGTTCTTAAATGGAAATAATGGATTTTACTACTGATGAACAGAAAACTAAGAAACGAAAGGTGGAGCTCGTGGAAGTTGATCAGTTTAATCAACCAGAAGTTGATTGGTCAAGATGCATGCTTTGCCAGGAGAAGAAGAACGAATCTTTAGTGTGTCCAACAGAATAAGGATATGAATCACTGACAAAGAACCTTCTTCAGTTTGCCCAAGTTGATGCTGTACCATCCCATCTAAAGCGTCAAAATTTCAAGGAGAGAAACGAAGTATTGTCTACAATAACAAGTAAGAAAGCAAAATACCGTAAAAACATGCAGATTACGTTTCAACACTCAAAAATTGATACGCCTTCAAAACAAAACTGGTGGCAGTTCTGACGCGACCGAGTGTCGTGGAACGAAATGTGAACCAAGTGCATCTACGCAGGAGTCAAATCACCAGGAAGCGAAGAAACTAAGATCATTTGAAGCTGTAGGTCTTAAAAACACATGCCTCTTTTGTGAAGGAAACCATGGTTTTGAAAAGTTAGTATCTGTAGCTACATTAGGGATAGGGCCAAAAATATGCTGTTGAACTTGAAGATAAGAAACTGCTTTCTAAATTCATATCTACTGATTTTGTTGCTCTTGAAGCTAAATACCACAAACAGTGTTATGTCCGTTGCATAACTCGTGTGCGAAGTAGCAGTCGATCTAAAACAGTGAAGCAGGAAGATCCAGACAATGTAGCATACGGTTCTGTTATCAGTAAGCTAATAGCATATATCCAGGATATGTATCTTTACAGCACAAATGCACCAGTTTTTAAGCTCTCAACGCTGTCCCAGTTTGTTAGTGAGAGACTTAATAATCTTGGTTTCAGTGTACGTACATAAAACAAGGCTGAAAGAGTATTTATTGGCCTTCATTCCTGGACTTCGAGAAGATATCGTTGGTAGGGATGTAGTGTTGTCATTTGAAGGTGATGTGAAAAGTGCAATCCAAGCTGCTTGTGACAGTGATTCTCTTAGTGATGGAATATATGTTTAGCTCAAGCTGCTAATTTACTGCGTAAAGACCTATTGAAATCCTACCCAAAATGTAATGGCCCATTTAATGGGGACTTCTCTGCTGCCAAATGTGTATCTAAAACAACTGTAATGTTTGTTAGAATGGTTCTTGAAGGAGGATGCACCGATGGTAATGGAGCTGATGCTAATGAACTGAATATTCCTTCAGCAGCCCTGAGCATCTCTCAGCTACTTCAATTTAATGCCATCAAACGTCCAAGAAAGTGTCACATTCAGCAAACTAGCTAGTGAGAGAGAAACACCTTTACCATTATACATTGGACTCATGCTGCATTCATACACGAGGCAGAAACGTTTGATTGAAATTTTCTGCAAGTTAGGTTTGAGTGTATCATATAAAAGGGTACATTAACTTGAGGCAACTCTAACCAATACAATGTGTAATATGTACTGTGAAGATGGTGTTGTGTGCCCCCCGAGCCTCGAGAATGACGTCTTTACCACAGCTGCAATCGATAATATCGATCATAAGTCATCTTCTACAACAGCTGCTGATTCTTTCCATGGAACTGGGATAAGTATAATTCAGCATCCATCTATAAATAATGTTAAAATGTGTAAGTTAAACTGGGACAATTCAAAGTTTCAAAGTTTCAAATATAATTGCTGCTCTACCAGAATATTATGTTGATCTGCCTCCAACTCCTAAGTGCACTGCTGAAATCTCAGTACCAACAGTCTGTAATGATATGGACATTGACCATGTGAATCCACTTACAGATCTTTATGACTGGCTGTCGAAAACAGGTACCATGACAGAAGAAGGCTCTACAACCAATATGCTGTCATGGGTAGCTCATAATTCCAGAATGTCAGTATTATACGAGCCCCTAGTAGTAAACCATTCTGTTATGTTACCTTTAATGCAAGATGACATACAGTCTTCTACAATGGTGAGACACACCATGGACATCATTACTTGTGTTACAAAGAAAATAAACCCTGCACGAGCTCCAGTAGTAACGGCAGATCAACCAATCTATGCAATTGCCAAGCAGCTACAGTGGAAGTACCCAGACCAGTATGGTGAAGACAAGATTGCAACTATGATGGGTGGCTTACACATTGAAATGTCATTTTCGTCAGTTATTGGTACATGGCTAACAGGAAGCAGTTGGGATGAAATCCTAGTGAAAGCTGGCATAAGCACAGCTGGAAGAGCAGCAAGTATGCTAAAAGCATCACACGTGAAAAGATGTAGGTGTGTGCATGAAGTGTCTATTGCTGCATTATACATCTTTTTGCAAGAACCATACCGTAGTTATGAAAAAGAAAGTGGTCCAGATGCGGAAGATTTCCCAACATGGATTGAGTCGAAGAGAAAGGTGTCAGCCCCATTTCACTTTTGGGTTACAACAATGCAGTTGGAATCACTTTTGCTGCTTCTAGTAAAAAGTATACGTCAGGCAAACTTCAGACTGTATGTAGCAGTGCTGCAGAAGATGTGTCCCTGATACTTAGCTCTAGACCATGTACACTATGGCCGATGGCTGCCAGTGTTCTTACACACGCTACAACAGCTCCACAAAGACATCTGGGTATTTTTGAAGAATTTATGAAAGGAAACTTTACAAACAGAAAATCACAAGGACACTTTTCTAGTATATCTGATGACCAACTACATGAACAAACCAATAAAATTGTGAAACAAGATGGTTCTGTACTTGGTATTCTAGATGCCCCAACGACTCTTTTGAAGTGGATGGTCAGTGGTCCTGAAATTGCTCGTCTGCTATCTGAGTATGAGAACAACTGCTCCATCAAGGCCCCAGATAACCACCATCGTGAAGACACGATCAAAAATCGTTTTGTATCGATTGTTACTAACTTAGTTGAAGCATTCCATGAGAGTACCAATGTTTTTGAAGATGAAGAGCTGACAACTATTGGACCTAGGCGAGTTGTTAGAAGTGAAGAATCGGCTAATTTTGTTTTTGTAGCTTCTGGTACCGGGCAAGATGTGTATGACACTTTTCTGAAGGAGCGAATTGTGTATGGTGCCCGTTCAATTCATGATACCATTAAGAGAAATAATTTGCGATTGTTTAAAAGTGCTCCATCTAGAAATGCCAGCAAAGACAAAATGAAACTTGCAAGTGCAAAAAATGGCTCCAATCTTTTCTCCAAAATGTTTATTGCTTGCGTGTCACGAGATGGTAATATCCAGGACTTTTTCATGCATGAAAATACTGTCTATCCTCCATCAATCTCTGAATTTGGTAACATGAGGCATCCATCAGCAAAAGCACTGCATTATTCAGCAATGTGGAAGTGACTTGTTAGACCTTGCCTTATTTCCGCAGCATCCAACAGTTTCAGCTTTAGCAATTGATGTTGCTGCTTTGGTGCATATGCAAAGACATTCCAACAGTACAGGAGCGATGTGTTTGAAAAATATATATTAACGAGGCTTCAGTACATTGACAGACTTGATATTGTCTTCGACTGTTATGTACACAACAGTTTAAAAGCTGGTACTCGAAAAGCACGTGGTTCTAGAGCTGTTGAACTAGTGAAATCAGCTGCTAGGATTCCATCAAAATTTAGTAGTTTCTTAGCAAATGATCGAAACAAAAACAATTGTTCCAGTTCCTAGAAAAAAATGTAGTTCACATGAAAACATCGTCTGAGAAGGAACTGTACTGCACACGTGGAAAGATTGTCCTGACATCCTCATAAGGAGTTGAACTAAGCACTTTATCCTCTTCTGATCATGAAGAAGCCGATGCCAGACTCTTGCTGCATGCATTCCATGCTGTTCAGAATGGACATAACAAAATTGCCATACGAACCGTCGATTCAGGTGTTGTGATAATAGCACTTTTTGCTTTCTCACACTTGGGACCAGTTGAAGAATTGTGGATTCAGTTTGGCATAGGAAAGAACGTACGTACACTGCCAATTCACCTGCTTTCTCGACAATTGACATCTGGTATCACAGACTTGCTCCCTTTTTTTCATGCTGTTAGTGGATGTGACACAATGTCAGCATTTCTAGGAATTGGGGAAAAAATGTGCGTGGAACACGTGGATGTCATTTCGAGATGTAGATGCTGCATTTCAGGAGTGGTCAAATACAAATTCAAGTTTACCTATTAGTGATGAAACCATATCCCTGATGCAGCGTTTCGTGATATTGATGTATGACCGTACCAGCCCTCCTGACCGATGTAAATGAGTGCAGAAGAGTTCTCTTCAGTTAGAAAAACCGTGCAAATGAGAAAATACCCCCTACCACAGATGCTCTACTCCTACATTTACAGCGAGCAGCTCTCCAGTGCCACATTTGGAAGCAGTGCATGGTGAAGGATCCAGTAGATGTTGAACCTGCAAAGTGGGGCTGGGAAGTTGAACAAGGTGGTGGATATCGGCCTCGGTGGACAACTCTTCCGCAGATGTCAGAATATTGCCAACAACTTATTTCATGTACTTGCAAAGCCCGTTGTGTCAAATGTAAATGCGTACGGAGTGGTTTTGTCTGCACCTTTGTGTTTGTGAAGGACAGTGTTCCAGAGAGTAACACATAACTATATACATGCATTATGACATATCCAATTATTTGTGTGCTACTTACATTAAAGTGGTCGTAACTATGTGTATGTGTCTTTCTGTTACAAACACGACTATTCTGTAACAAAGTACGTGATTTTAAATTCCCCCTTAATAGTACGCAATTTAAAGAATTTACCGGCCCACCAGTGTGTTATTACTTCCAGAACAATTTGTTTTGTGCTGTACTCGTTCAGATCTTTCATTTGAGTCCAAACATGACTATAGTGTAATTAAGTTTACAATTTTGAATTCCCCCCTCCCCCCCATTATTGCATAATTTTATTTTCCGTTACACCAGTGGGTTATTCCTTCCGGAATAATTTTTTTTATTGGGTTGTGCACATCGACATTTTTCATTTGAGTCCAAACACTGCTATGCTGTGACAAGGTATACGATTTTGAATCTACCCTTGATATTGAGCAATTTTAGGAATTTTCCGACCCACCAGTGGTTTATTACTTCCGGAAACAATTTTATATGTGTTATAATAATAATAATAGTTTCCTGTTCATCTCTAGGAACCAGGGTGGATGGGAAGGGCAACATTCATTGCCACTGATACCCAACCACATTTTAAACAAAGTTGTGGAACAACTGATCATTGACACATTAAAAGAATAACAAGGGCAGATGAAAAAAGAAAAAAAACAAAAAACTATTAAAATGGACGGGATAAAAAGGGTTGCAGATTAAAATCATTAAGTTTACGCTTGAAAGTCTGTACTGAGCTAGCCGAGACAATGTCTTCCGTCAGTGCATTCCAAACAGGTGCAACCCGGACCGAGAAAAAAAACTTCCTACAATCAAGACGGAAAGGTGGTAGCTTCAGTTTAAGAGAGTGGCTACGGGTTTTTGTGTTTCCAACCAATTCAAAAAAAGGTAAACAAGCCGCTGGCACATCATTCAAAATGAGGTACACCAGGGCAAGATCAGCCCTTAAACGGCGCAACTCATGAGTTTCCAGACCCAACATCCGAAGCCGTTCACAATATGGTTTATTATGTAGTCCTGGGATAAACTTAGTGTAGCGGCGCTGAACTGATTCCACTCGGTCAATATCCGAAAGCTGGTTTGGTGACCATACCTGGCTTGCGTATTCAACAAGTGGTCGCACGTAGACCTTGAATGCCCAGGCCATAATCGAGTGATCTCCAGAGGAGAAGCAGCGACGCACAATCGCTGCACGACGGTGGGCTTGGGCACTAATTTTATCACAGTGGATAGAAGGCTCGAGAACATTCTCGAGAACATCGAGGTCTTTCATTTGAGCCCAAACACGAGTGTTTTCTGATAATATTTAATTTTAGTTCATAACATATTACCCAAAATGTAATGGAGCCCCCCCTCCCCCCAGGGGCCCCCAGAAGGGATTACAAGTAGTATGGTATCACCAAAAATTGAATTAGTATAAGGATCAGTTACGTTGTCTAACTCAAACAATGCTAAATTTGGGAGTACCCAACTGTTCCGTAACTGATTCAATGGTAATCGAGATTTCAGTGCGTAACAGTTACAACGCAATTCGAGTTTGAAGATTTCAAATTTTCCTCATAACAGATTTCAATGCTAGAAGTTTTTGTAGTATGACGTTGTTGTGCGCAGATTAGTATGGGAGTATGGAGTTGATGTGCGCACGCTAGCATGGGACCAGCTAGCGGCCCAATGCTGGAAGTTTTTTTTAGTATGGCGTTGTTGTGCGCAGATTAGTATGGGAGTATGGAGTTGTTGCGCACACTCTAGCATGGGAGTGCAAAGTTGCTGCGTGCATGAGCGGCCCAATGCTAGAAGTTGTTAGTATGTCATGTTGTGCGCACGTTAGCATGGGAATCCTACAGGAGTTTTTTTAGTATGTCCGTCGTTGCGTGCAAACATCTTCATCTGTGTTTTTTGACGTCTGAAAGAAAAAACTTTGGTGACAGTTTCTGTGTACAATCTTGACTGAAAGAAAAAACCTTATTTTATTGACGATAGTTCTGTTTTCATTCTGAAAGAGAAAGCTTTTGGCGGTTCATTTGGTCGATAGTTCATCTGCACTTTTTTGACTGATGGCTCATTTGGTCGATAGTTATGTCTTGTAATCGTGGTCTTCCCCTAACATTTGAGTAGTGGTACCGTGTTATTCTCTATGGAATGTTTTGAGCGTGTGACTAGTCTTCATCTGTACTTTTTTGACTGAGCGATAGTTATGTCTTGATCCTGATCACAGACTTTTGCCGAAGGCAGGCCTGTACCTCTCAACACGCTCCTTCTTCTCATTTGACTACCCTTCGTACGTGAAGGGGGTTACTGGGTACAGCGCAAGCTCTTCCCTCACAAGTGTTTGCCAAAGGCAAAGCCTGTGGAGAAGGGAAACCTCTTTTGGAGATAACCCTCTCAACGCGCAGGACGTTGGCTCAGAGTTCCCAGGCTTCTAGTCGAACCACACTTTTCTCTGCTCTTCCTACGGGAGGGCCGTGTAAGATTGAGGTAGATGACAGTGTCCTTACGTGGTCCTTTGTTTTTTTTCCGTATTTTATTACGCACTGTGTGTAAGTTGGAGTTTATCCTCCAATAAAAAACATGCAGCTGGAGTGAGGCCCCATAACTAGGAGAAAAAGCTGTAGTGAGGCTCCAGAACTATAAACCATTACACAATATTACTAACCTATGGGTACAAAAGCTGGAGTGAGGCTCCAGAACTAAACCCGCTCGCTACACAATACTAAAAAAAAAAAACCGTCACAAAAGCTGGAGGTTAGGCTGCAGAACTAATAGTCGTTATATAATATTACATTTTACCCGTCACAAAAGCTGGAGTGATGCTCCAGAACCTAGACTACGGTTATATAATGCTAAATAAGAGGCAAAAAAAAAGAGACTTCCCGACTAACACCTCTCTCTCTCTTCCCTCAGCAAGTAAGACTTTACACGTTTGTTGACAGTCGGCAATGCTCGGCATCGACGAAAGGCTCAGTCGTATCCAATTTGAAATGTTTCTTTACGAATCTAACAACTCGTAGGTCATTAGCGTCTTTCGTCATGCGATTAAACTTATCTACAACGCGACTCATGGACAGTCCGTTCGCCTTGTGGTATAGAAAGTAGAGACAATACTGTCCACATACGACGCTGCAAGGCCCCTGCAAGCTCGTGAGGTTGTAATGTTTGAACATAGAGTTTTTCTTGAGAAAACGCAAAATGTGAATGTTTCGTAGTTTTAACCCGTAGCTGTCGAAATAGTCCACGCTCGCTGTCCTTCTGTCGAAATAGGCGGTGACCCAGTGGCTGCCAGGTTTCGTCACAGGGTCCAGGTTGATGATGTAAGCTTCTCGGGTAGTAGTGGGGTAGATAAGCCTAAACTTCTGCATTTTAGTGAGGAAAGCACCAAATTTGGCACAGATGCTAATTTAGGTATACTGATGAAATCTAGATATAGGGCCAACTGAATTTTTCAAACCGGAAGTGGAAACCGGAAGTGCCTATTTTCAGCCATGAGCCAAACCAAAAAATAGATTGACCAATCTCCAAATTAGGGAAATATTGTTTAAAATGTGTTGCATCATACCTGAATAATATTCTTCAAATTCAAGGTATGACAGTTGACTGATAAGTAGCTTAAGGGCTGAAACGGAGGTCAATAGGTCAAATTTTGGATGAAAAATCACATTTTTATCATTTGCTGCTAAACCGTTGATTTTACAAAGGGAAAAAGTGTTTAAAATGTGACGCATCAAGCTTTAATAATACTCTGGACAATTTTGGTATGACAGCCCTGACTGAAAGGTATCTTAAGGGGCCAATCAATCAAAGATCAAAAGGTCAAATTTTGGACGAAAAATCGAATTTTTGTTATTTTCTGCTAAACCGTTGCTTTTACAAAGAAAAAACTGTTTAAATTGTAGCGTGTCATACCTTAATTACTATCTCTTGACATTTTTGGGTATGCAAGCCCTAACTGAAAGGTGGCTTAGGGGGTAAAACGAAGGCCAGAAGGTCAAATTTTGGACGAAAAATCACACTTTTTTCATTTTCTGCTAAACCGTCGCTTTCACAAAAAAAAACATGTCTCAACATAATTAAAGGAAATCAAATTTAGACCTTTTTTGTCTAAATAAAAATGTGCCAGGTTCGATGGTTTGGTTAGAAATTGCTGGAATATTACCTGACCAATGGTCACTTTTTCTCTTTTATCATAACTACAGTGTGTATGTGTGACTTTGGAAGTTGAACTGCTACTATGTCATTACTAATCCTAGAAAAGGATGTAGATAAGTTCATCTGAACGGTGTAGAGGTCCTTTATTCAATGAAGCCAATAAAAATATTTTTTTGTAATCTAGGTGTGAGCCAAACCTGTTCTTTAGTACTGATGTAGGGCATTATGCATTTTGACATAGCTCTGTCTCACAGTTAAGCAAGCTATTTTACAAACGCTGTCAAAAAAACTGTCCTCCTTTTGGATGAGACTAAGCAGTTATATTATTTTTGTTTAGAAAAGGCATAGTAACAGCTCAAAGTAAAAAATTTAGTAGTAGTTATAATTCAGTAGTAGAAAGAAATTCAGTAAAAATTAACAACATATCCATTAATCGGTTCTTACTTATAGCAAAACCGTTTTATTGGTCTTACTGGCAAAATACATCTTTATCTAACACCTGCGAACACTGATTCTTAAGACTTAAAACTCATCACATTACCGTCATCCTTTACTGATAAGGATATCATGAGCAAGATCAACATGGAAAAGTAGCCCATTCCTAGTGACTTTACGAGTGTTGGCTCCTCAACATTCAAAGAAAGAAGAGAAGAGTTCGTTCTGCCTCTGTCTGTGTACTAATTGGGCATAAACTTAAGCATTCAGATTGCTTTCAAACTGTTTTTCCAGACATGCCCTTGCCAGGATATAAGATACCTTACCCTTCAGAGTGGTGTGTGGGCATATCTGAGAATTCTGGGAATTCAGAGCCCCAGAATGTCGGTTTAGCTCGTCCTATTCCTCTTTACGACTGATGGTTGTACCTATTCTTCAAAGAATGCCCCGAACAAATTTTCTTTCTCAGCTTTTCTGGCCTGAACTGATGAATTGTGGAATCTCGTCATCTTATGACTTGCATTGAAAGTTAAGTGGCCTTTTTGGTTGCAAACCAGGTTTATCTGTCCTCCACTTTCCAGGAACTATACAGATAAGGTTTATCTCTTCCTCATATCCGTCAGCCCCAAGCAGTTTCATCCAGATGGCTACCTCCTTATACTCTTACAGCAACACAGATTAGAGCAGTCATATTAAGCAACAATCAGGTTTATAGTCTCAAAACATTTATTCAGAACATTAGTCGACTGAAGATTTTCAAACTTCAGGTTCCTACACATATGTGGAATGACATGGAATGACTTCTCAGTTTCAAACAACTATGTAAAGATCATAAGAATCCTTCAGTCTTAAGACATGGATGCACAATCTGGATAATATACTTGTCAGTCTTCCAACAGTTATACAAGTAGAATATTCCACTTTGTTTCAGACAGATTTAATAATAATAATAATAATAAGTTTAACCACACAACAGTGGTTAGGAAAATGGAAGGGCACATACAACCACTGACACCAGTCCTATTCTAACTTCCATATATAATGGGAAACTATTGCTGTCATCGCAACACCAACACTAATAAGTTCTACGTAAAAATTTGGCGAAAGACAGCGATTTTAACCCACGTTTGAAGGCAGCGACGGTGTTAGACCCAACAACCCCCTCAGTGAGGGAATTCCAAGCCGGCACAACCCGAAGAGAGAAAAAATATCTACGGCAGTCCAGGTTGGATCCCAAAAAGACGTAGCTTAAGTGAGTGTCCCCTAGTCGATGCCACATTATTAAGCTCAAACAATGGGATATCCACGGTGACGAAACCCCTAAAAATTTTGAAAGTCAGGACCAAATCAGCAATTAATCTGCGAAGTTCCAATGGCTCCAGGTCGAGTTTCCTTAATCGTTCATTCGAAGGAAGCTTCCGTATAGTGGTAATACTTCTTGTGAACCTTCGCTGGACAGACTCCAGCCTGTCAATATCCATCAGCAAGTACGGGGACCACTCTGGGCTGGCATACTCCAGCAAAGGTCGCACGTATATCTTGTAGGCCCAAACCTTAGTGTCTACACTCCCAGAAGTAAAGCAGCGAATTACAATAGCCAGTCGCCGGAAAGCCAGAGCATAAATCTTGTTACAGTGCAGAGAAGCTTTCAGGTCAGAGGTAAACCACACACCCAAATCGCGGATTACCGAGACATCAGGCAGTCTAAAACTATTTAGGGTATATGACAATGTTAAGTTTTGTCTCCCAACATGAAAGGTAGAACATTTTGATTCTGACAGTGGTAGCTGCCAAATCGCCGCCCAATCTGAAACATGATTAATCTCCCGGCATAAAGCGCTGCTATAAGTGCATCAATAATTGTATTACCCAACTTCAAATCATCGGCGAATTTGAGGTTTTGAATACCAGGTCTGATGCAATGAAGATCGTTTATGTAAATCACAAACAACAGGGGGCCCCAACACTGAACCCTGTGGAACCCCACTGATTACATCAACCCTGGAAGATAAGGTATCCTCAATTTGGACCCTCTTTGAGCAGCCACTAATAAAGGCTGTTATCCATTTCAATAGGTCTCCTCTGAAACCGGAGTTTTCCAGCTTAAACAACAATCTGCGGTGCACCACCGATTCGAAGGCCTTCATAAAATCAAAATATATTACATCGGAGGGAACCCCAATATCAAGTGCACTCGTCCATGCATCCAAGGAAATTAGCAGCTGGTGAGTCGACGACCTACCTGGCATAAAGCCGAATTGGTCACCAAGAATCACATTATTATACTCAAGAAAACACAGCATCTGTGCACGGACAATGGATTCCATGATCTTACACGGCACCACTGTGAGTGAAATTGGACGATAGTTATTAGGACTTGAAGCGTTTCCCTTTTTAAACACAGGGGTAACGTTAGCAGTTCGCCAGACTGACGGTATATCCCCTAATATGAATGAAAGGTTGAAGATTTCAGCCAGTGGGGAGCAGATGTTAGTTGCAATCTGCTTATAAAAAAAAAGCAGAATAACCCTCTGGGCCAATAGCATGACTTGGTTTAATCCTTTGTATGGTCTCCAGAACCAGTTTTTCTGAGAAGACGACCCTGTCGCAGGTTGGTACAACGATCTCTGAAGAATTCAATGGCAAAGGTAAGTGATCATCCTTAATACTATTTAATGCAAAAATCTGGTTAAGCACATTTGCTTTTTCGTAGTTATTTGAAATAATGGAATCCCCCTGCTTAAAGGGTGGTAGCGTACGGGATATACCAGTGTTTGTACGAAAATGTCGGAAGAGAGCTGATACACTTCCCTCAGAAATTGTTTTAACTTCCCTTTCACGTTGCCATTCCATTGTGTAAGCAGCATACTCTAAGCGGCAGTCATTATAGCATTTTAAAGATTCTGCAGTTTTACTCATTTTGTATTTCTTCCAAAGTTTAAGCTTAGCCCGGCCGAGTTTTAATAGTTTTGATGGTAGTTTCAATCGCGTATTAGTACGACAACGTTTGTAAACAGTTGCCGTCTTTGTGGCATTATGTAACACCTCAAAAAAAACTTCCCATGCGTGGTCAATACTGTCTGACTGACCCAAATTAAGGGATTTCCAGTCAACTCTAGCCAGCGTTGATCGCAATCCATCGAAATTAATCCTGCCCACAGACTTGCTTGGTTGAGTTGGCAAAGAGAATGTGCAATGAACACAAAAGGACACCATGCAATGATCACTAGTACCTAGATGGTCCAGTACCTCGACTGCAAAAATAAGTCGATCATCTTGCGAAAAAATAAGATCCAAGACATTCGTGCCACGGGTTGGCTCCGTTACATGCTGAGAAAGGCCCAGTGGGGCCAGAAGATCCAAAAATAACCGTTGGATACCGCTGCCAGTGGTTGCATTCACCCAATTTACCGTTGGCAAATTAAAATCACCTAACAATACCACAGAAAACCTATGATTAAAAGCACCCAAAATGAATGTACACAAATCGACTATCAAGCTCTGAGCATAACCATCTGGTAAGTAGCACAACGAAAATTGAAGCTTGAATTCCGGGAGGAGAACCGACACAGCCTCGACATTAGTTGGTAGATGATCACACAATACCTTCAGCCCCAATTTAAATAAAATAAGGAGACCCCCACCACGACTACCACGGTCACGACGGACCACCCCATAATTAAAAGAGGACACCAACATAGCGTCTGTGACCCCATCATGGAGCCATGACTCTACCACAAATATCATATCATATAAGTGTTGCTTGACAATAGCACATGGAAACAATCCCAGTTTTTAAGAAGGCTTCTTGCATTAATAGTTAAACATTGAAGAAGACCGAGACCTGATGATGTTGCTAGATGTGAAACACAAGGGTTTACAGGGTTTGATATCTACTTGAGTGTACACAGATGAGCTAGCACTTACAGCTGACCCGACTTCTCTTCAGCTACAAGTAGCTTCACTGAAAGCCTGTGCTCTTTCATCCTTCAGCAAGCTACAGAAAATGGATTTGTCTTTGTATCAACCATTATGAAACAACGGAGAATTGTCACATTCACAGATAAACTAGTTCTTTTGTCAGTTTATGGAACGCTTCATACTAGAGTTATTTTGTGCCCACTTTAGCCCTGAAAAGTTATACACCCAAACGATGTTGCTCCTTCTTAGTATTTAGACCTTTGTGCTGATATGTGCTTCTCCACCTACGTCTTGCCTTCCTTCAGCAGTTACGTATGTACATGTAAAGTCTTTAGACACAAAAGTAGTTGGATTCCTCTGATTTCAGATATTGCAAAGCAAGAATGCATTTTATCAGTAAATGCATAAACAGAGAAGGCCTCACTACTTCTAAACATTCAAAGACCAACACAAAACATAAAAGCTTTTTCTACATTGACTGTTCAGCGGAGAGGATCTGGCTTCTCCTTCTCAAAAGACCCATGCTGAGCAGCTGGTTCATTCTCGATGTTTCAACACTACAGAGAAAGAATCTGACTCCTTTTCAGTCTTTATGAAGAGTCTAGCTACACAGACAGGGTTTAGCTCCCACTCATGTTGTTAACACTTGCACATGTAATATTTCCCTTCCTTCTATCTAGTTTAAATACAGGGTTAAATGATTCCTCTCCTTAGTGCACATGTGACTACTCTAGCCTGCAGGACCTGTGTCTTCTTCAGCCATTAGACAGCAATAATGCAATTCCTGGGTCTTTTTCGACCATTAGACAGCTACAATACAAGAATTGAGGTCGTCTTCAGCCTTTAAGCAGCTGAAATACAGAATTCAGCTCTTTTTCAGCCATTAGGCTGCTACAATGCAGCAACCGTATTTTCTAAGCTATTAAACAGCTACAATACAAGATAGATGCTTAATAGGTTTTTAGAATCTTGATAGGGTCTTTTTCAGCCGTTACGCAGCTACGGGGCATTCGTTAGCCATTATTCAACTATAATGAAAAATCCAGGTCTTCTCCATCAATTAGTCGGCTACCGGCTACAACCGGGATCAATTATCTGGGGCCTACTTCAGCTCTATAGCTAGCTACAATACGGTATACGGGTCCGCTTTAGCCATTAAACAGCTACAATACAGGATCCGGCTCTTCTTTAGCTGTCTTCTTGTGCCATTAGGCAGCTAAATATAGGGTACAGACTTTCTTCGCCTTATGCAGCTACACTTACAGGATTATAACTCTTTTACAGCTGTATAACTTCGACATGTAAAGCTGATAACGTCCTTAACAGGTTTGATTTTTCGTTGGTGTGTGAAGTTTAATATTGCTTTCAGCTTATGAGTTACTTCACAGACAAGTTGAACTATCGGGTAGTAACTCGTACTATTGCGGTGAAACTGATCTAAAGGGAAGCTGTCGAGAGCTATTACTTTGCTGCGTGGATTATATGATTGCTGTGACACTTATAGTTCTAACAACAACGAGTCGTGCTGATAGCATGATCATAACGGGTGTTTACTTCCTGCATGTATACCAAATTTGTAGTACACTAGGCCATATGATTCCATAGTGGCTGATTACGTCACAATATCTCACAATTTCTAACCAAACCATAGCGAATTTTTTATTTAGACAAAAAAAAGGAACTAAATTCGTATTTCTTTAATTATGTTGAGATATGTTTTTGTTTTGTAAAATCTACGGTTTAGCAGAAAATGACAAAAATGTGATTTTTCGTCGAAAATTTAATTTTTTACCTTCGTTTGACCTCTTAAGCTACCTTTTAGTCAGGGCTGTCATACCCAAAACTGTCATGAGTGCTATTAAGGTATGATGCGCCACATTTTAAACGCTTTTTTCCCTTTTGTAAAAGCAACAGTTTAGCAGAAAAAGCACAAAAATGTGATTTTTCGTCCAAAATTTAACCTTTTGACCTTGGTTTGACCCCTTAAACTACCTTATAGTCAGGGCTGTCATATCCAAAGATGTCAAGAGTAATATTAAGGTATGATGCGCCATATTTTAAACACTTTTTTCCTTTGTAAAAGCATCGGTTTAGCAGAAAATGACAAAAATGTGATTTTTCGCCCAAAATTTGACCTTTTGACCTTCATTTCAGCCCTTAAGCTACCTATCAGTCAGCTGTCATACTTTGAAATGTGAAGAATAGTATTCAAGTATGATGCGCCACATTTTGAACATTTTTTTCCTGTATATGGAGACTGGTCGAGCTATTTTTTGGTTTGGCTCGTTGCCGAAAATAGGCACTTC
>JAHWFP010047755.1:47481-59312 GCA_023313725.1 Lithobius niger | reverse complement strand
TGGCAAATTGATTGTCTTTAAGAATTCAAGGTTTCCAAGCAATTTTGACTAATTTGAAGATAATTTTAATTGAATCATAGTGATTTTGTGGGCTGTCAATGAGAGGTATTACATTAAAAAAATGTATTTGAGCATAGGCACTTGATTTCGGCCCCTTTGTGTTTCTTACTGTGGTGATTCACGGTAAGGGAGTGTCTTTATTAAACTTGAGTTTACTTGTTGGTTGATGCTATAACGGTAATGTAAGCACGTAGGATTTTTCACGAACTCCTATAATCCCAATTTTTTTTTGCTAGTGCGAGGCTACAAGAAAAGGGGGGACGGGAAAGTGAAACTTGGGACCCCCTACAACTTGATAGCTGGTTTAAAATTAACTTAACTAAGTGTACATAGCCCTTTTGTTTCACTATTTCAATGTACAAGTACATGCAAGTTACGTTATGCAAGCCTGATGTTTCATTAAATAGCCAATCGTGCAGTCCTTTCGGGACGGATCATTATTAATCATGAGGAGGTGGGGAGGGGAGGAGGGGCAAGGGAGGCTGAGCAGAGGAAATGACGGGGAGGGGGAGTAATAGAGTTTTCAGGATTTTCAGTGGGTGGGGAGGGGGGTGGACGGGTAACATCTCTTTTAGCCCAGTAAAGGTAGGATCAGGAATAAAAATAACCACTGACCAAACTGGGGGAAAATACATTTCTGGACTTCAAAGATGACACTTCCAAGAAGTAGACATAGTCTTATTTGTGAAAATGAGCGGTAGATATATTAATTGTCCGAATTATAACTCTGAACACTTTCATCAGTCATCATTTCGAAAAACATCTTGTCATCTGTACCCCCCCCCCCATTGATACAAGTTACTTATCTGCAATTAAAAGAAAGAAAGGAAAAAACTGGCAAGCGGTTATAAAGTTTATCACCAGTTCCTGCCACTAGATGACTTTGTTAGTAGTGGTTTAAATGATTTAATTTGTATACATGTATTTTTGTTTCCTAAAAAAATATTTGATAAAATGAAAGGAGAACGAGTTAATTAACTGCTAACAATGGCAGAATAGTGCTAAAATTGGCAAATCTCACGTTGATTTTTTTTATTGTATAAAATGTTAAACGCAAAGGATTTTAATGATTCTTTCTGTATTTATGAGAGTTAAAAATATGTAGGCTTATCTGTAGGGCTATGTACATCATTAATCACATGCTATGTGCATGCGTATTCCTCTGCCCTCTTCAACTAAAACACCTAAAAAAATGAGAGAACCACGAAATGAAAGACAATTAAATTGCGCTTCCGTTAGGCTTATTTTCATTGCTGTAACTTAATTTATTGACCTCCAAATACACGTAAACTGATCTGAAGACGTCAAAGTTCGATCAGTCAAACTAACCAGAAAGAAATCAACTAAACTACATGATGCATGGATAGACACCAATAGAGTGAGCAAAACAAAACTAGTTATTGTAATAAACAGGAGTAAAGCACCTTATTTTCCCTTTAAGTGTTGAATGAAATAAAGAGACAAAAAAAAACCTATAAAAGCCTACATATTTGCTGAAAAATAACCTATAAAAACCTATATTTTAAGTTTTACAACCTATTTTTTTTAAATTAGAGGTCTGTGAAGCCTGGACCTGTTACCAGCTAGTTCTGGCAATTTCTGTACTGCTAAAAATAGACCTCATATGAAATGAATGCAAATTTACTATCAGAAGAAGCCTTACTTGAATTAAAATCATGTAGAATCTTACTGTAGCTAGTCTACATGCAACCAATGAACAATCTGTTTATTGATTTGAACATCTAACGCTACCAAGTTTAACGAGGAATAAAAGTTTGGTAATCTTTCTACATACTTGTGGGGTCAAACCATGTTTGTCCAATTCCTAACTGCGTTAATGTATCACTGGATTTCCTCTGGTTAAGAAGTAACTAAAAACGTTGGTTCCAGTGTCCACACAGGTGAATTGCTCTCTAAAAGTTAATTTAAATGATTTCAATCATCTGACCGTGCTTTTAAGGCTTTTTGCATTTAATTGTATCAGGAAAGATTGACATAAGTGAAATCTAGAGCTAAGTGAACCATCTTTTAGTAAAAGTTAACATCAATTTTAGGCAGCAGCACATAGAGCAAAAACAGCAGTTGAAACTAACATTTTTATTAAACATTTCAACAATAAATAAACTTATCAAAATCAGAGATGCCTCTGGCATCGGACCAAGCACAACATCAGCTCAGATGCGTCACATGCTTTGGTTGTTCTAGTGGGTTAGTGTGGCTGTCCTCACTGGAGCGGTGCAGGTCATTGAGTGTATGTGTGTTTGGGGCAGGACAGCACTGCTTGGGTGACTGCATGTTGGGTGACTGGGTGGAGTGAGTTAGGGCTGCTGTCCTCAGTTTCCCCAGGCAACTGTGTGCTATCGATGTGTGTTTTTGTGGGGGTGGGGGGGGGGGGGGGGCAGCAGTCATGTTCCTGCATGACAGGAAAGGACAAAGGGCCCAAGCCAATCCCAAAGACACCCCAGCAGTTCGTGTAACAAGAAATGACAAAAAAATCGCATCACAAATCATCAGAAATGCAAGGGTGGGTGAGGAGCCTGTTGATCTGCAGGTCACAGCATCTCGGCGCATAGCAGTGATTGGTCGACTGCATGCGTTGCAGCACGATCTTGGAAGACTGCCAAGGTCTCGTCTTAACTGCTGTCCAAACCGGACTAAAACTAGCTTTAATTCCCCATTTATCAGTGGCACAGAACGACACGGAAACAGCAATTGAAATTAACTTTTTTTTTATTTATTGTCAATAATGCGTAAATTGGTGCGCCCAGGCATCGTACCAAGCATAGGTGTGGCTCAGATAATGGTACGTGCATTGACTGCATAGTAAACGAGAACGAGATGGCATTCGCTGTAGAATTGGAGAAAGCGGAAAGTGGTGGTAACCAAGGCATCAACTTAAGATGCAGTGGAATAAACAAGCACAAAAGATGGTTTAGTGCTATGCAAGGGGCACTAAAAGTGCATAGCCTAAGGCAGAGAAAAAATATTGTAGCTCTTGGGCCGCTCTTGGGCTGCATCACTCCTTTTTATTATTAAATACTGTAAATAAACAAAAAAAAATTGCACGCGCATCAAATCACGAAAAATTATTATTAATTTTTTTTTAATTTGGGTATTAAACGTGACGGCAGCATGTTGTCCAGTGCCACGCTGATTGTAGACTAACGAAAGGCTACTATTCAGGAAAAGAATGGCCACGACCATCTGTATTTGATTCCAAGTTTTAGAACTTTACATTTCAATTGCAGATTATTATAGGTTAGTTGAACTGACTTTTAACAACTGAAGGAAATCGACATATATCTTCAATTTCATAAACACAAAAGTGAACTGACTTTGTGATGTGATTCTTTTGTATCATTATTTTTTTTTTTTTAGCATAGGCCTACATCATTTTATTTTATGTTAAATACACAGTTCACTTGTTGAACCTTGAAAATTCGGTCGTGTTTCACACTCTGTATTTTAATTACCGAATTTTCGCTGAAGCACAATTCCAAGTAGAGTGAGTTGAACTTTTACAGTAGAACCTCGATTTTGCAAACTAATTGGGACCGAAGGATTTTCGGATAATCCAATTTACATGCAAAATAAAAGAGGAAAACTTTTTTCTTTACTCAGTTTTAGTGTTTGTGAACTTGGCTTGATTGTGTAAGGCTACTGAAAAGAAAATATTGGATGAAATGACTCCAGGACCGTAAATAAAGCAAAGCCAGTGCTTATTCCTTCTCCATAAAATGGCAAATTTCTGAATATTTGTTCAGAATGGGAGTTCGTATAATCACGGTGTTTGGATAATTAGGGTTTAGAAAATCGAGGTTCTACTGTATTCTACTTTTGAACAACAATTTTCATTCTGACACACCATGAGAATTTGTCGTGCTGCAAAAAAATGGCTAGTTCTGGCTTGCAAGGTGCTCCTTTTTTTTGGGGGGGGGGGGGGGAGCTGGCTTCAATAGGGGCAAACCCATAATAATCCAGTGTTAGTCAAATGTTTGTGTAACCTTTACCACAAAAATTATTGCAGTGCTTCTACCAGAATACCATGTGAGTGGTTGACTTAACATTTTTTTCCCCTTCATCACGCGTTTTATTTTTTTTTAATGTGAATAGTAAATAAAACTCCAGAAAAAATTCCTGTTAAAGACGTTTTTCTTTCACAAGCTATTTTCAGCCATTCATATGAAATAAACCAAAGCACACACTTTTGCTACTTCAGCTCCTGTGGTATAACGACAAGTAGGTTGTGTTTTCATGGGGTTAAATTTTCTTTACAGGATGTGGATGAATTTTTTGAACACGAGAAAAACTTTCTTGTGGAGTATCACTCTCATCTAAAGGAATCTGTTGCAAAATGTGATAGAATGACCAAGTGCCATAAAAGTAAGGTTTGGCTTAATGCTGTTGTAAATTTCATACATTTTATCTTACTGGATTGCAGTTTTTATTAACGTTGCTTTTTTCCCCGTGTATTTTAGATGTCGCAGATAGCTACATAAAAATTTCTGCAGGTTTGGTACAACTTGCCACAATTGACTGTACAGACTTAGAAAAGTAAGCAATCTGACTATCGATTTTAAATGCTTTTGTGGGAAACTTTTCCTCATTGAGGTACGGTTAAAGGTACATTCATCCATGTTGGCTTTCCTGTATGACTCAGCTTTGCAACATTAGTTCAAATGTATGTAAATATTGCCAACGCAGGTACTTTCTTGTTTCTTTTTTGTGCGAGACGCTTTCGCAACATTAACTCTGACCTGTGTAAATGATGCAAACGCTATTCTTGCACGAGATACCGGTTGGATTTATGTCCCTTTAAGTTGGTATGTTGAAGTTAACTGTTCTGGATTGGGGACCTTTTGAATAAGTACCTCCTGAGGTTATAATGATCACACCCTTGCTTTGCAGTACGTTACACTGATGCGGCACCATTGTTATACAAGTCTAATCAAGTTTTGAGTTTATTTCAAACATTTTGGAAAACTATATACGGTACTGGCCGAGTATAAGACAGTATTTGTTTTTTAATTTGCTCCATTAAAACTGCACCTTCTTGTTATATTCGCATCCAAATCCTTATATTGGCCAAGTTTTGCCAAATTTTGGAAATTAAATACACCATTCGAAAAGTTTTTCTAGAGCTATCCATTGGTGCTAATGAGAAATAATTAGCTCAAATAGTTTGTGAATTATATAACAAAAACTAAAATTTAACCAAAAGTGTACCTTAAAAATTGTTATGAAATCCACAATTAAAAAAAACCCCTATATGACGAAAAATATGATTCTGAATGGGCAGGGCTGAATTATGCTAGAGTAACTAGCAGAACTTGGTTGAACACTTGGTTGCCCGTTTATTTCTGTTGAATTTCCGATCCCAAAATGGCAATTCGCCTTACATTTGAGCTACCTTACAATCGGGCCAGTACGGTAGTCTGTTCAAGTCATATGGGCAGTACTAAATTTCATGACTATCGGATCACTTTTCAATTTTTTGTTTCTTCAGCATGCTATTGATCTCTAGTATGGAGTTTAATTGGAGTTCATAATGTTGGCCGTAATGCAGCAAGAACCATTCGAACATAGTTCAGGTTTCAACAATTTTGACAAAACTTGCACTGAATAGTGCTTGTATGGAACTAGGGATCAACCGAGTCCGGATATATCTGGATCCGGGGCCAGGTCCTGCAGTATCCGGCAAGATCTGGATCCGGTAATTATTTTAAACCGGATCCTACACAAATAACTTCCTTTTTTTTTTTGCTTCTTAATAAAATCTTAGTAAATTAACTAAGCGGGCTAAGAGTATAAAAAATTGCAGACAAAATAATTATAATGTAAATTCTTATAGATCGACATCACTGTCGTTTTACTTTGGTTTTTGGTGAAAATACTCACAACAATAATATACGCAACACCAAAATGTCTGTAAATCTCAGGCGAATTTTCGGTGGCCAATTTTCTGCCACATTCATCAGGATAAGCCCAGAGTTCTGTTCATATTGTAAATTATTGTGCAAAAATAAGAACGGGAGAATTCAAAACGAAGATGCCCAAAAAGTTGAAACCTTTATCGGGGAGCACAAATCAAACGCTATTGACCAGTCAAGTTGTACCGAAAGTTGGCTCATTTCTCCGCGAAAGAATCGTAATTAAAAAAAAAGTATTACCACAAAAAACGTCAACTGCATAGATTAGGTGTAACATGTAACGGCATGTTTTCCCTATCGCACATGGTGAGCGAGTTAGGCCTAACGCACGAAGCTGCAAACGTTAAAATTTTCACTTTGAACTTTTTAATTTCTGGAAAAAGATCCGATTATTTACTTCACTGGGTAAATGTTGAGTGCCTTTGAAGCATGCAAAATTGATTTTGTTGGAAAAACTGCTAATCTGCCCCCTTAATTAGATTTAGACTTAGTAAACATTGCCTAAGTCACATCAACACAGCCAGTAGCAAGACATTGGACCACCTGGAGGAGGTGTTAGAGTAATTAGCCAACTCCAAAACAAAAAAATATGAACAACTCCAAGAATTTATAGGGTTTGGGAGGAGAATTTGTAACTCTAAAAAGTCCCTATTGAAACACGTTAGATTCGTCCCTATTAGTTCAGTCTGAGTTTTCAGAGGGCGCCACGTGTTCTATCTGGTAATTTTTGTTCATTTTTCAGCCCAAATCTAAAGTAAACTAAATTACAACTAAGCTAGGCTAAATAATAATTAAATATAAGCTAGTTTCTTTTAGTTTAATTTTAGGCTAAAAACTGAGTAGAAATTCCCACATAAAACACGTGGCGCCCTCTATAAACTAAGACTGAACTAAAGTGAATGTATATAAGACATTTCAGTGCCGTTAAACGCGTAAGACTTCCAAGTGTCTAATGTAAGAAAGTAATGTAAAACAAAACGAAATTTAACACCATCTGCAACTTAATGAGAAAATATGAACAACTTTATTTCATCATTTTTTTGTGAATTACCCGGCACCGACCCGGATCCGAGGCTAGCATCAAATTATCCGGAACCGATCCGAATCCGGTAAAATGCTATCCGGTGGATCCCTATATGGAACCAATAAGATTTGTACTTAAGAAAATAAAATCTCTCAAACTGAAAACTTTAGATGCAAAATTATGCAATGTTCAAACTTCAGGCCCAAGTTACTCGGTCCATAATTTTCGACGAACCAAAACAAACGCAATGTTGTGTGTCATGTCAAGTCGTTCGTCTTCTTCACGTCGAATGCTGACATTAGGAAACTAATTGCTTATAATTGGCTCTTGTTGGAACTTGAATTTGGCACTTTCCACTGATCTCTATGGAGCTTATGTGGATGTGCCATGCTGTGTTTTTCCTGTTCTGTCTTATTTGATGTCTAAGAGATTGGTGCAACGGGTGGTCAATTTGGGGGTAGGTCTGTGTTTAGATGTTCATTCGGAAATGCATGTTCTTTTTCAAAACGTTTCATTGAAATAGCCTCAAGTGCCCTCAAGTGGGAGTCTTTGCGAGAGTTGCAGACCAGGAGGGTGCTCGTTGAATTCCAGTTGATTTGATGATTTGTCTTGGCGGTTGCAATGTAGTTGGTGAGGTCTGCCGAGATGTGGTCCAGAAGACTAACATTAACTCCCCTCTTGGTTCCGTCAATGTGAACTGCCTCCTGTTCATTGCTGGGCTCTGGGTAAACTACAAACTTGGGTCTAGGATAGTTTGATGCATTGTTAGTGTGTTTGATGGAGAGCCTCAATGGGTTTAGAAGGAGGGGGTGGAGGTACAAGGATGTTGTTGTTACGCCTTACCTTGCTCTGGGAAATCCACCTGTAGGTGTAGTGAAGGGTGCTTCTCTGGCGCGACCAGTTTCAGGCTCAACCCAGCTTCATTAATCTCTCCTGGTCCCTTTTTTGGTTTTTTTCTTTGGAGTTAAGTAGGACTATCGGGTTTTGAGCATTCTTGAGGAAACACTGGAAGTTGGATTTGATAGGATACGTTGAACAGATTCTCTCACTCCCTTGAGGTATATAAGTGGGATTGTAGGCAAGCACTCTTGGCCACACAAAGGGGGGGGGGGGGGGGTGGAAGAGTGGGTTGGCTACTCATCATTAGCGCTTTTTGATGAACCTGTCCAGGAGCTATGGGTGGCATCCCAACTAAGGGAAGGGCATAACGATTTTCTCTGGTGGAGGAGCAGCATTCCATCATGTATATCTTGTCATGAGCAATATATTGGAATTGTGGTAGTGGATGCCCTGAATCGAAGGAGATGTGTATGTTGATAGCCATAGGCTTGTGGTGTGATTGTAATTAGCTTCTTCCCATCGCCAGCCTTCTGATCTTGACATCCAGGAAGGCAACGATTTATTCTCTTCAATTTCGTGTGTGAATTAACGATCTTGATGCCAGTTGTTAACGCTTTCGAGGCTGGTTCCAACCTCCTGGTGTTTTGGGATTGAAAAATGTCTTCCATGAAGTGTTTCCAGAATGTATGCTCGTGCCCGAGTTGGTGAATGAACTCTTCCAAGTACTGTTGCACCAGTTCAGCTAGGAGTGGGGAGGAGAAATACCCCTTGGATTTTCTTTTCACTTGTTCGAATGATTTTCTCCTTAAATTCTACATAAGTAGAGGAGAGAATAGTCTGTAGAAGGCATTTGTCCTTCTGAAATTCAGATCCAGAACTTTGGTCATGACTGCTGATTTCGCAAGAGAGTCGAAGTCGGTGGGAGTGGCCCAGAAACAGACTTTTCACGTCAAAATAGTAAAGAACGTCACCTTGAAACTTG
Organism: Lithobius niger; assembly: GCA_023313725.1. NCBI lineage: Eukaryota > Metazoa > Arthropoda > Chilopoda > Lithobiomorpha > Lithobiidae > Lithobius > Lithobius niger. The sequence goes on along the minus strand of JAHWFP010047755.1, from coordinate 50,476 downwards.
ACACTTTTGAGATGATCGAGCAGGTCTTTCTTTCCGATTCCGATTCCTCCTTTGAGCCACTCCGTTTGTTTTAGTCAATGTCCTTGCAGCCAGGCAGATAAAACCAATTCTACCATCATCCTTGTCGTTCTCTCTACGTCAATTCCATCCGAACAGAGTCTTGAATCGGGAATTTGTCTCAGTTGAATTCGAGATTAATTAAAAATTCTGTGCACAATCCCATATCAGCCTGCTTTAGAAAATTGCATGGAATGAGACAAGTTGTGAATGAAGAGTTCCACCATTTCACTCCATCGCTGTACCAAAGCTTCCACCTTTTTTTGTCCAGATAAGGACCCATAAGGAAGGTAACCCCTCTTAAGCTCATCACATCTGCCGAGGGGAACTAATTCAACAAACGTATTTGCGAATGACAGAACTAATCCCCATGTACATCTGGAGGAAGCACAGGCTGAGGCATAGACCAGACTTGCTCGATTCTCTCAGAAGTGTCAAGCTTCAAGATGGTGATGTTCTTTCCACTTTTGACGTGAACAGCCTGTTTCCGAACTTCTCCCACCAACTCCTGTTAGACTCAACTCGCGAAATCATCAGTCAAGGCCAAAGTTCTGGATCCTGAATTTCAGAAGGACGGATGACCTCATAAAGACTGTTCTTTCCTCTGTTTATGCGGAATTTTAAGGGAAAGTATTCCAACAAGTAAACTGAACACCCATGGGGGCTCCTGCTACCTGTTGTTGGCTGAACTGGCCGTACAATACCTGGATGAGTTCATTCACGAACTCAGGCCTGAGTACACACTCTGGACATGCTTCGACGTGGATGACATTTTTCAATCCCATAACACCAGGAGATTGAAACCAGCCTCGAAAGCCTTAGCAACTCAAATCCAGATCTTAGTCGATCACACATGAGATTGATGAAGAGAACAAGTCGTTGCCCTTCTTGGATGTCAAGACCACAAGGCTGGCAATGAGAAGTCAATTCCAGCCGTACCGCAAGCCTATGACCACCAACTGAGGCATCTCCTTCGATTCTGAACATCCAATGCCACAACTCTAGATTTATCGCTCAGAAGGAAATGGACAGAATGTTACGCTGCTCTTCCACCGGAGAAATCGCTATATCCTTCCTTCAGCAGTCCAAAGGCAGGTTCATTCAGTTTCGATACCAACCCCACCGTCTTCTAAACAGTTGTATTAAAAAAGCGCTAATGACGAGTAACCGACACACTCTTCCACCCCTGTCTTTGTCCCAAGAGTGCTTACCTAAGATCCTGCGAACGTATCTCCAGGGCAGGGTAGATTAGTAGGTAGTGACGCTTTTCTGAAAACGTGGGGTAAAGAAAGACCTGCTTCCACCAACGGCACCAGAAGCCAGCACTTGACTGGTTCTCGTAGGAGCCGAAACTTGAAATAAAAAATGGCGGTGGCGTTGCCATGGTAGCCATTGTAATAACGACATACCTACGGAAACAGACAAAATACTCGTGCGTGGGCATCATTCGAAGTAGAAGAACTTATTCCGTGTTCGATTCAAACTGTGTGTAGATCGTTACAATAAACATAAACCACGTATGATGCTTCAGCCAGAACGGGCGATGACCACGCTTGTCTGGTGTTCTCGGAACACAAAACCATGTGTTAAACTTAGCTCCACTCGTAACGACAACCCGTTTTAAAATTGAATGTTGGATCAAAAAAAGGAAAACAATCAGCCAGTTCTGATCTTAAAATTATTTTAATGTCCTAATCTGAATTATGGTATATTTTAAACGATTAATTTTGTATTCTTATCGTGACAAATTTGTTTTAGTGACTCTAAATAGTTTTGATCCCCATGATGCCTTGTGCTTCTGTTACTTGACGACAGCGCCCTCTGGCGGTAAATTGCTGAAGCAGGTACTTCTTTCGTCCCAAATGTTTACCGTTGTAAGAGAAAGAGTGACACTACCTGTATATTCTTCTACCCTGCTCCAGGGAGTGAGTGAACCGGTTCAACGTATCGTCACCAAATTCAACTTCCAAGTCTTTCCTCAAGAATGCTCAAAACATGTAAATCTGACTTAACTCCAAGAGAAAAACCAAAAGGGATCAGGAGAGATGAACAAAACTTGGGTAGCAACTGAATCCGATCGCGCAACGAAGGCCCCACCTCAATACCTAAAGGACGACTTCCCCACTCCTACAATACCCGGACCAAGGCAGGGCGTAACAACATCCCTGCAGCTTACTCCCTCTGTCTAAACTTCCTCAGGCTCCCCATCAAACTGGAGAGCAATTGGGACCAAGTGTCACATTTTATCTAGTGCCCTGTGGCAAATGTGAGACAGTTTACATTGGCGAAACTGTAGGGGGTGGGGGATACTCACTGTTGGTCTCCTACACCACATTTAGGCTACTCATTTGGCAGACCTCACCAATGTCATGGCTGCCCACCACGCCGAGACGAATCTTCACGTCAACGACTACCCTCCTGGTTTCCACTTCCTGCAAAGACTCCCAACTTAGGGCCCTCAAAGCTATTGAATCAAGCATTTTGAAAGTGAACAGCCAACTAATGAACATCTAGCCGGTGGCCTATCCCTAATTCATTTGGTCAGAGAAACTGTTAAGTCTGTTCTATGAATTTCTTGTTTTGTCAAAGTAAACATAACTAAAATCATTACCTGTCAGCCCGGTCTAATCCAGAAGAAACATAGGAACTAGGCTAAGTTGAAAATTTCCAAACGGTTTTTATTTTGAAAGTTCATGATGCAACGAAACTACAAAACCAAACAACGCACAGTTTTGAAACCAAGAATACCTTGACAGTATCCTGCACATTTTCGACCGACAGGCTGACTCGTCTGTTGTGTCAGGCACATCAAGTCGGTCTGTCGAAAATTTGCAGGATACTGTCAAGGTATTTTTGATTTCGAAGTTGTGCATTGTGAGGTTTTGTAGTTTTGTTGATTAAGCCAAGTATTTATTTTTTACATTTCAGCTTTGAGTTA
>JAHWFP010047755.1:22816-47381 GCA_023313725.1 Lithobius niger | reverse complement strand
AATTTTGGTTTTATGACTTTGCAATTAATGTGATGTATTAAGTTAAATTTCTAAAGTGTTTTGAGCATCTCACCTTCTGTTAAACTTTTATACAATTAAATATGCAGTCCTACTGTCTAATGTAGTTCACTCTATGCAGTGTACTTTCTTGGACACTATTAAAATTTGTTTGTGTAAAAAAAATGGTTGAAGGAATACGAAACCAAAACATGGTGTATTATGATGTTAGTGAGAGTTTCTTGAAGTACTAAATTGTTGCTGAATTTTTTTTTCTGTTGCAGATTTTTCAACAGAACGGCAGAAACTTTTGAAAAAGCCAGGGTAATTTTATTGCATATATGTATTTTACTGTCTGAGAATCTAATTGCAACAAGTCCTGCATGCAATAATAATTTTATTAAATAATTTTAAGTTTTGAGAGACTGAAAATGTCCAAATGAAAACCCATATTATAGATAGGGACCCGTATTTTCCGCGATATTTTAAAGCAAAATTTTGCAATGATATTTGTTGCAAGAATTTTTAAAATGTGCGGTGGAAGAAGGTAATTTTGCGATAGAACATGTTGCAAGATTTGCTGAATATTACAACAAAAAAAAACCCCTCACAATATTGTTAACAGTAAATAGCCTAAAATAGGCCTCGTAAGTGGTGTACAATATGAATTAAGTTTTAAAATTTAAATTCCATTTCAAAACAACTGCCAATAACGAACAGAAGGTTTTAATTTCCTGCAAAGTTAATTTGTTGTTGTGGTTTTTAAGTTGCATATTTTCATTTTGGGCTTCAGCAATGGCGTACACCTCCCCTATTGAAAAATAGGTTCAAAATTATTATTAGTAAAGAAGTTGGCGAATTTTGCGATTTCGCAAATGCGGCCTTAATTATAGACAAGTCAAAACGAAACAGTGTAATCACGACAGAGCTGGAGCAGTTGGTTGGTTGTCCAACTACTGCCAATAAAAAACATACGACGTACAGTATTAAGAAATATAAAAAAAACTATTTTTTTCTGCTTCACATTTCAGAAAATAGAAGGCCGTGTAGCGTCAGATGAAGATTTAAAATTATCTGACACACTGCGGTACTATTTCCGAGATTCTAGTGCAGCAAAGGTAAGTAAAACCATTTGCTACCTAACCTACTGAATGTTTTTACAACATATCCTGCAATGACTCTCACTTGAACTGGATCACTTTCCATTAGAAAAAATACTCGTTGGTTTTCCTGTGCATAGTGAATCCCAGCACTTCCAAAAGCTACAACTCCAATTTGACATGTGTCATTAATTATGGCGACTTACAAAAAAATATTCCTATGAAATCCGCTGTGCAGGAAATACAACCTGTAACGACTGCTATCCCTTTAACCTAACATTAATATGTATTAATGTTATACAGTAACACATAAATACAAATAAACTAAAGGGAGATACAATAAGGGTAGGATTGGGTCTTTAGACTCCAGATATTTTAGGATTGCGTACGATTTGGATAACAACAGTATTTTAACAGTATTTTATGGTACCTAATGGAACATGTACGTCTGATCATGAAATTTAAATTTTATGCACATCTACTCATCAGTCTTGAGGCCATATTTGATGATGTTCTCATTGACATATTGCATTAATCATCATACACTTTGTTCCTGGTCCTTAAACATATTCAGGAGTAGATGTAAGCCCGTGCTACGCACGGGGTGTTGTAATGATTGCGTGATGTTTCCATCACGGGGTTGGTTTGGTGCAGTTCTTTATATGTAAGTGGTAGTAAAGTGATTGATTGCGTTCAGAGCCGTAATTAAGGGGGATGCGAAGGGTGCAAGGCATCCAGGCCCAGGAGGCAAGGGGGCGGGGCCCACAATTCAAAGCAGGTGGCCGAAAGTTTTTACATAAAACTTGTGTCGTAAGTTTTGTGGGTGTGCCTCCATTATTGAGGCACTCCCTTTAGTTGTACTTGCTGGCCACCACAGCAACTTCCTGTAACCTGATGTGTGGCCTGTATGTTTAATAAAGGCTGTAAAGGTCAGTGTTAACAGGAAGCCAATGCTCACTATTATGCCGTTCAACCCCCTGTTATCATTGGACCCACACTCACTGGGAAGGTGGTTCATACCCCCACATCGGTAGTTAGCTAGGAGCTTGATAACTTAGGCTAACATAGCAAAAACCACTATAAAATAGGCCACAATCATGAACCCAAAATTCTTTAGTTTTGGGGGCTCTACATTTTACTCTTGCACCCCTTCCTTTGAAAAATCCTAGCTGCAGCACTGATTGTGTTGGCGTTGCCATGTGTTGCGATTTATTGACTTTTGACTTGAGTGTTGCTAGCACTGCTGCTGTTGTTTTGCAGTACAGTACAATGAAGTGCCAGCTCAAACGAAGTGGTCATACGTTTTCTAGCAGGGAAGCATAAAATTTGCTCCCACCCAGAGAAAATCTTTATTTACGTCAACATTTTCAATTACCAAGCACAACTGGAGGGGGAGTGGGAGAGTAGTAAGGAGACAGGTACAGCCGAAAAGTATGGTCTTTTTTTTGGGGGGGGGGGGTGGGCTGCGGCGGATGGAGAATCATTTTCTGATGCTGGGTTGCGGGATTGGGAAAATGCGGAGGAATATGCTGATGACACAGATCCCAGACATCGGCATATTCTTCGTTAGCGGCATATTGGGAGCTACTAATTTGTAACGGGGTATAAGTAAATAAAAAAGAACTGATTGGCTATAAAAATCTGGCCGTCGGACTGATTTACTGCCAAACGGGAAAAAGGGCAAAAAGAAATAATAAAAAGTCATCAGTCGTCTCCCTTAGTAACGTGGGGCCGAGGTGGGGGCAAAATGGAAATAAACACCTTTGTTTCTATTAAGCCTTAAAGAACAAAAATACCTATGTTAAGCCATGGGAACAGCTACGTTTTGAAAAATGAATAAAAGGAAAACCGTGTGTTGATGATTAAAGCATCTTTCGGCTTCGCATCGCTTGCACTTGCACTATGCAACCAACGCGTGAGTACTGAGTAGTGATGATATGATTACGAATTAAAAACTTTATTCAGATTACAAAGTCATACAGAACATAACCATGACATAACGCTATGCAGTTATAACCATGACCGTAACGCTATGCAGTTAGGCTACCGCGTTGATCACTCAAGTCACTGAAATAGCCAAGAATTTTTTTTCTAAAACACCGAGCAGTTTCGTACTCAAAATCCCGATTGCTTCTTTTTAAACTTAAAAATTAGATGCTGTCTTTTGTTTACAACACAACTGCTAACAAATCCATACAGCTTGAACTGACTTGTCGTAAATAATAACTGTAGGCGTCGAACGATAGCTGCCGTAGATGCTGAGACAACGGTTCGTGCTATGTTCACGCAAGTATAGCCCACTACATACTAGTCGTGCATATTGCTTCGTTCGCTTGCGTTGACTATCAAGAGATGGCGCTACGACTGTTGATCCGGTTGGTACTTGCGGCCGTCGGCCGTCGTGTGGCCGTCTCGTTGCGTCCATCTGACGCGACAACTGGATTTTATTAATAAAGATTACAATCCAGTAATTCAACCAAGGCAAAAATAGCATTACGAACCTCTTAACGTTATGAATGTTTAAACACATTTTTTACCAGTTTATGATTCGTGCTCTATTGTTACAAAAGTTATTTTGTTTGCAAACATTTGCCAGTGAGCAGAAAACGTTTTCCACATGAAGTTGTTTCCAAGTGACTATTCAAACAAGTGACAATAGTCAAACAACATCACCATTCCCGAAACGATGTCACAACTCCGCCAATAGCATAATTCCCAAGACTTGGAGAAAATCCCTTCCGTTTACTTCCCAATTCCAAGGGGCAACTTAAGATGTGCATTGTAGACTTAAACTAATGCTCATTTCATCTATGATTACATGCCCAGAAGCGGAATATTTTCAGCCGGTCTGCGACAAGCTTTTTGCAAACTAAAAACGGTCTGCGGGGAGAGGGAGGTGTCGACGCGTGGCAGGAAGGGTGTGAAGATGGAATTTTGCATTGTGCAAATTTTTGAGTTGGGCCAATTTGGGTTCATGAACAAGTTTCTGGCGAGAACTTTTTTCTAGACCTTTGTAGGTTGTTTTTGCTAAACAACTTAAGAACGACCAAACCTGTCATCGTAACAATAGCACCATTCAAAATTTCTCGAAAAAAGGGTTAAAATGGTGTATTTGAACGTCAAAATCGGTCAATTTTGGGCGAAATTATCCCAAGAAGAAGACTATAAAAGAAAAAAAATACAGGGTAAATCTTACTACAGTACTGCCAGCCGTACTGCGACTTAGCGTTGCGCGTCGCTCTGATTTTGCTACAGGGATCACATGTGACCTGATGAAAGATGTAAATGGACCATAATTTTACTACTGGGATTTTTAGAATAAGTGACGAATACATTTTAATGGTAAAGCCTGTTTCGTGTCTTCCTACCAAAACTAATAAGTTCCTATCAACTGCCTGGAAATTCTTTCATTTAATTGAGACTAACATGGTGGTCCGTGGAACTAAGTGATGCATTGCTTACAGTTTTGACATGTGCGTCAGCACCAAGTGAATGATTGGTAACCAAATAAGTCATTTAAATTTAGGCAAGGTTTGAAGTCCAGTCCTGAAAGATCAGAATCAGATCAGAATCAGATCGGATCAGATCAGATCAGAATAGAGCCCATTTACAATATTTTAATCACTGTAATTGTTGTTTTATAAATGTGTTAATTATTATTTTGTTATGTAGGGCCTCTTATACCGGCGGTTAAAGAGGTTAGCCACTTATGAAACTGCTAATAGAAATTTGGAAAAGGCCAGGACCAAAAACAAAGATGTTCATGCTGTAAGTGGGTTTCCTTTCTTTTTATTTTGTTTGAAGCTGACCAGGCAAGAGATGGGTCTTAACCTTGGTGTCTTTGGTCTGCAGCTACCCTTATTTGGTTGTGGTATATTTTATGTCTTATGAAAGCATTAGAATCCATTGCTACGTGGCTATATTAGTGAAAACAACTCTTTTACCGTGATGTTTTGAAGAGCTAATTGCTTTTTCGTCAACAAAAAACAAGAAAAATCCAGCGAACAACACCGTACATACAGAAATTACTTAATAAGTATAAAGTAAATACAATAGCCATTCATCATTTGAAAATCAACTATAGTTCATATTAGCAGCCAAAGCGGTACCGACTACCGCCATCCAATTTTGGAAACTGCACAAATTTCCAAACGCACAATAATACACTATCAACGAACCAATGGAGACGACAGTTTCATAATTAATTTGATGCCAGCCACCAAACCTACCTTGGCTCGGAATTACGAACAACAATAGGTTAGAAGGAAGAGAGTCACTAGTTAAAGGCCAGTTGGAAGTATCTGTCCGATGATTGGTGAGCAAACTTCAAGAAACTGGCACTCGAGTCACTGGAACTTCAAAAGGCTGAGGGCTGATCATCTTCTACCATTTAAGATCAGATCATTCATGGGCTCTTATTGATCGATCTGCCCTCTTCGACTTAAGTCCTGTAACCTGGACGAGGAGCCACAATTATAAATTAATCATCCCGCATGCACGACTGAATTGTAGACACAATCTCTTGGCCATTAGAGGGGCCCGAGTTCGGAACTCACTGCCTAGTGTGACAGAGTCAGTAGGCTCTGTAAATAATTCATTTTTAATGAATTAAAAATTAGTGCGGTCTGAGCACTATGAACGTTAATTCACCGATTCTCCTTTGTTGCTCCTACTTCTGAGGTCGTCTAAGGAAACATTTTATTGAAAATTCTGTGACGGATTTTACTCTGAAGATTCATCTTGGGATTACGAAAACAAAGTTCGGGAGAGAAATTACGCACAATTTCAGAAAGAAGGAATACTATTACCAGTATTCCTTGCGAATTTTCGACAGACTGGGAACGTCTGTCTTCACATCAGGAATTTTCAAGTATGCTTACAGATCAGTGAAACTGTAAGCCTAACGGATATAGGAGGCCCCGCCATATTGGAACGCCGTGTTCAAAAGATGAAAATGTAGAAAGAGGTTTTCAAGTTTGTAGTAGTGCCTAATGGAGACAGACGTTCCCAGTCTGTCGATAATTCGCAAGGTATACTGGTAATAGTATTCTTTGTTTCTGAAATTGTGCGTAATTTCTCTCCTGATAGTTTTATTGTATACAACTTTTACTCCTATCTTGTTTCTCATTTTACATTGTTTTTATTACGAGTTGACAAGCGAGTTAGATGGGCGGGCGGGCGGGAGGAGGGGTCGGGAATTGGTGCAGTCTTCTTTTTGCCATCTCTGGTAACCCGAATCATAAACACTGTTATTTGTTGGCTGGATATTAGTGACTCCCTGGGGTCCTTTCCTAACTTTTGTGCTATTCCACCAAATAATGCCTGTAAAATCGAGTGCACTTGGCACAAATCCGACTTAACAAGCTTCACGTTCGGCTTCGTTGTAATCTATTCGCAGTAACATGTATGTAGTCGAAAGTCTATTCCCGTTACCCGTGAAATAAATTCTGTGCCCGTTAAGATACTTTCTAGGCCGTTGACCTGAATATTTATGTGTTAGTGTTCACTCCCATTTCTGACCAGATACATCATGGGAAAGCACAGGCTAAGGCATAGACCAGACTTGCTCGTTCATCTCAAAAGTGTTAAGCTTCAAGAAGACAACTTTCTCTCCTCATTTTACATTAAAAGCGTGTTTCCGAGCCTTTTCCACTGACTCCTGTTAAGACTCTCGCGAAGTCATCGGTCAAGGCCAAAGTTCCGGATGCTGAATTTCAGAAGGACAGATGCCTCCCGCTGTTCTCTCATTCTATTTATGTTGAATTATAGGGGAAAGTACGTAGGCAAAAGTTTATTCTCGTTACCCCTGAAATTAATTCTGTGCCCATTAAGTTACTTTCCCAGGCCGTTGACCTAGATTTTAATCGCATACACTCCCGTTTCTGACTAGGTCGTGATCACGCAATCCCACGCTGTTGACAAGGAGGTTCTGCATGATGTTTCGACCCCAATAGACACTAATTAACCTAATACAGACGTTGTCAGTTACTTTAATGTGTGTCTTGCTGCTTTATTAAACACTATGCAATATGAAATTCAATGTTTAAAATCACCATTTGTGATGAGGTGAAGACTCAACTTCGTGAAGAACGCGAGGTCGTAGCGGCAAAACGAAAAATTGCGTACGAATCACCTTCCAAATCGCCCATGGGTGTCGACTCCAATGCCCAACCCACTGTCCAGGAACATTGCTCCTGCTTCTAATTCACGCTGCACAGACATACCAAGTCTACCTTCGGTCATTGCCGTACAATTCTACAATTATTCCTCAAGGTCGCTTGCTAACAGCTATCGGCAGTACTCAAGCTGTCGACAAGAACAAAATGGCACTAACTGTCGATATGGAGCTATTAGTATACCACCGACGGTCGACAAGGCCGACTAAGACAAAAAAGCAACTTTGTCCAAGTCATACAAGACACCGTCTAAACGTCTAATGGACTGGACAACAATAAAAATGGAAAAGTGCATAATTCGCAGGAAAATAGCAAAGCTCATTCCGGTTATCCTTGGCCCAAGAAATGTGAGTTTCCTCAATCTGGAACAAAGGATTCTAGCTTCAGCATACCCTAGAAAGGGGGGCTTGTAAGACTTGTACGTCTGTCCACTGGCATTTCTAACTATGGTATGGCCCGAGAAAACGGAGATACTGTTCCGTCTATACCATGAGCCACGGCTGTTTGCCATGATACCATAATAAGTTAGCCACTGACGAACGAGAATAGTGCATCTTTGGCGATCTGAGTGGACTAGCGCAGTCATGCGCGTCATGGCGAGCAGCCATGGCTCGTGGTATAGAAAGGACTTAACCTCCAAATAAAGTGAAATCGGGTGAACCCCTTATGTTAGGCGACTCTTACAAAATTAGCACATTGAATTAAATAAAATGGTATCGCCACGATGTGAAGTGGTGGTTGTTGAATGTTGACCGGACGAAAAGTCAGTCGCTACAAGTCCAGAGACACTATATGGCCGATGCGATTTACACTCATTAAAAAAAAAGCCATATCTTTGATCACCACAAACTTGATCTCCACCACAATATCTAGAGAATTTCCGACAGCTTTCGCTAGTTGATGGTATAACAGCTGCTCATCTGTCTTTATCAGGCACTAAGTTGTAGTCTGTTCTGTTTACTATTACATTGTCATAGCCTTCCGTATTTATGTTGTCACTCACTCCAATGCCTTTCTAGATGCGCACTAACTTCCCTACTGACTAAATGGCTAATGCCAAACACAAAAAAATTAGTTGGTTCTCAGGCTCTGCCTAGTGGCCAAATTTGCCCTGGTCATTGCTTTTTATTTGCTAGGGGCAAAGCTAAATTTATTACTGTACAAGAAAAACCAATTCTGTTAACTGAAAAAAAACACTTCAGTTAGCTGAAAATAAGTATTATTTAGCCTAACTTGGCATTCAATTATTGTACGCTGTCGTAAGTTAACCACTTGTAAGTCTAAAATTTTAAGATCAAGTGTTTGGGGCAGTTAAAAGCAGACTTGAGTTTCTTCCAATAAATCAAAAATAAAATAAAATAAGTGGTGGCCTGGTTACTTTTGGAATGAAAATGCCCAAGAACCAAACATATTTCTTTTCACGGCCTAATGGTGGCCCTTGCAAATTCATTGATTCTTGTTCCTTCTTACAGAATAGCTAGGGATTCCAGTCCTCGTAGACGTGCGTCACTCAGTATGTTAGAAATTAGGAGTATCTCAGTATTCTTTCCCCTGTCAATCAGATGTTTAGTCTCCATGCAGTGAATGGCTATGCTATTGGTTTCTACTTTGTTAACGTGTGTTGTCTTACTTTCATATGGATTCCTTTTCTGGTTTTTCCTGTATATGTGGCTTCACACCCTACGCATGGGTCCTGTAAACTCCTTTCCTTGTATTAGTGATGCCCTCCAGTATTTCCTTTACGTCATCTGGATCGCATTGTTGGGCCTGCATCGGTTGCTTCCTTGTACTTCTGTTGCTGCATCAGTCTCCTCCGCTTTGCTTTCGGCCCATCAGTTGCTCCTGATGTTTTTCCCTTTTTTTCATGTAAGTGTCGATTCCATGTAATTTCAGGACTCGCCGTATGCCACTGCTGACACCTTTAAGGTATGTTATTCCTACCCTTCTTGCTCGTTCCATTTTTTTTCCAGGTTGTTCATCTTCCTTGCATTGCTGTTGCTCCTTGCAAATTCCAATCGCTTCCTTTTTTAATTTGTTCAGGACCCTCTGTGGGTAGTGTAGCGCAATGAATTTGCCTTTCTGCTCACGTAGATGTGGCAATGCTTCCTTCGTTAAGGGTGTAGGATCTTCTATCCACGCTCACCAAATTCTTTTCCGGCTATAGTCATTAGTTGGTGCGCCGGGTGTCCCGAATTAAAGGGTATTCCATGTTGGATCGCTGATGGTTTCGTATACGGCTGGTAATCCTTCGTTCTTGTCAGGCGAACATCTAGAAAGGGGATAGAATTCTCTCGCTCCAATTCAACTGTGAACTGAATGTCTTTGTGCCAGTTGTTTACTAATTCAAGGATTTAAAAACCGACAGGTACACCTTTGGGCATAAAAATGATTGTTTTCGGTTAGAATGATTGTTTTCGGTTAGAATGATTGTTTTCAGTTAGAATGTTGTTTATGGTTAGAACTAGGGCAGTATCTGATCGCCTTCGAACCTCAAACTTTCGTTCTTGATTAATGAAAATATTTTTGGCAAATGCTTTCGCAGTAGTTCGATCAGTGCGATCATTTTTTATGCCCAAAGGTGTACATGTTTACTTTGGTTTCACAGCCACCAGAGAAGGAAAATATTTTAACCAAAGAGTCCAGCAACAACTTAACGTTGACAGGGTGTGAATTTTCAACAGAGGTTTCTTTTTAAGAGCTTCTGTCTTCATCAGTCAGAAATTTTGGGTTTGAACATGCCTTTGCTTAGTAGTCCACCTTGCTATGCATTTAAGTTTCCCGCAACAGCTCTTTCTATGCATGGCTGGTTTTTTCGATGGTGGTTGAGACGGTGGCTCCCTCTCTGTACGAGTGTGATTCAGCAAGCCTTGCCATCGGAAAGACTGTAGAAAGATCGGGGGGTGACGGTTTTTCTGATGTCTTTATGTGCTGGCTCTTGGATGTTCATGAGCGGCACTCGAGCTTTTTGGAAATGTTAGCTGCATATGCATTTGAGTGCTCTGAGATTTGGGACAAAATCAAAGTGCTCCTGAAATAAAATTCAGTCTTTGAACCACATTTTGGAGCACTCGAATGCATAGGCATCATCCATTTCCAAAAAGCTTGAGTGCACAGCCATAAAGACAGAAAAATCATCACCCCCGATCTTTCTAAAGACCTCTTCTCACGATGCAAGGCTTGCTGAATCCTATTCTTACAGAGAGGGCGCCACCGTCTCAACCGGCCCTGCTTAGAAAGAGCCATTGCCGGAAACTTAAATGAATAGCAAGATGAACTACTAATACTAAGCAAAGACGTGTTCAAACCCAAAACTTGCCTGATGAAGACAGATGGTTTTAAAAAGAAACGTGTCGAAAATTCTCACCCTGACAACGTAAGTTTTTGCTGGACTCTTTGGTTAAAATGTTTTCATTCTCTGGTAACTCCAGGATCTTCTGGACATCCTGCCTGTTCATGATCATAATTATGTCGTCGACAAATCTCTTCCATAATTTCAACTGATGCTTGCTATATTCATTGGTGCTGCCTGTAGGTAACGCCATCGAATTCTATGTAAATGGATGCCAGGATCACATTTAGTATGGCTCGATCTTTCTCTTATACCTCAGGTGTGATGCGTGCCCTTTTTGCAAACTTCTCTAACATTTCCACGATTAACCTGTGTGTCAAGCTTGGAAAAGGCTTTATTACATCAAGTAAAACTAAAATGTCATCTTCATCCATCTTAACATCTAACTTTCCAGCAGGTCCTCGGTGTGTTTTATCGACTCTTGTTGATATATTTCTTTAGTCTGTCTGCGACCTCCTAATCAATCATTTAGGCCATTCCTCCTTTTGCCATCATCCCTCCTTGTGCACTTTGACCTGTAAAAAAACGTTGGGTAGCTGCTGTGGTCTCTTGGAAGAAGCTTCTCGTACATCAGTTTATCAATGTACCCCTCGCTCCATAGGTGCTTGATACTAACTCAAAAGTCAATCGGCATGTTACCGAAGTCATTCCTCAAATTAACGTACTTTCCAGACAACTGGACGTTATTTATCACCTTGGCTTCCTGTTCTGCAGCGTCTATCATGGCTGTTAAGTTAGCTTTATCTGCTTTACAAATGAAATTACCAGCTGGGAGTTATTTCTCAATCCACGCAGCGCTTTCATTACAGTCAAGGTAATGTGGGGGGGGGGGTGTTACCTTCGGCTTCTTTCTCATTGCTAATTGTTGGGGTCTGGACATGTTTCTGGGTCCCAGGCGAATCTTTCTACAGCCAAGTGGGTGTCCGTCAAAAGGTTTGCTATTACATTTACATCCTTCTTTGGATGCACTTCAATGAATTTTTAATCACGATTCAAAACGCTCTTTTCCACTTCAGAAAGTTCTACTTTTGAAATATTCAAAACTAGGGATCGACCGGATCCTGCAGTATCCGGCAAGATCCGGATCCGGTAATTATTTTTAACCGGATCCTACACAAAGAATCAACTTCCTTTTTTTCTTTGCTTCTTACTAAAATAACTAAGCGGCCTACGAGTATAAAAGATTGCAGACGAAATAATTATATTGTAACAAAAATATGAATTGGAGAATACGAAACGAAGATGCTCAAAAAGTCAAAACCTTTATGGGGAGCACAACTCGAGCTCTATTACTCAAGTTGTACAGAAAGTTGGCTCATTTCTCCGTGAAAGAATCTTAATTTAAGAGAAGTCGATTTCCACAAAGACAGTTTTAATTCACTAGTTTTTTTCCTGATCTAGCAAACTTACCTTGGTCTACCGCAAAAAAAAAAATATAGCCGCATAGATTAGGTGTAACAGGCATGTTTTCCCTATCGCACGTGGTGAGTGAGTTAGGCCTAATGCTCGAAGCTGCAAACGTTAAAATATTCACCTTTGAATCTTTCAATTTATGGAAAAAAATCCAAGTATTTACTTAACTGTGTAAATGTTGAGTGCCTTTTAAGTATCCAAAATTCATTTTTGTTGGAGAATCTGCTCCCTTAATTCGTTTTTAGACTTGGTAAACACTGCATGTCAAATCTTGGGTTAATAACTCCACTTCGTTACGGGATAACTCACGTGCTACACTTACCGCTCTAGCAACGCGTACAAAACTCCGTTAGAAACACTGTAATTTCTCAATTTTTCCACCAGACCACCAACTGCGGGCGTTTGCGTCACTAGCGGAAGTGACATTAGAGCCAGGCGACCACCGCCTGTTTCCTGTACATTACCAGCATACGCTTGGCTTTACTTTCAGTTTCCGTCTTGGATTTATCCGGAAGTAGTGGGGGCCGACGTATAGCGTCCTACAGATGGCGCAGCACATTTTGATAGTGCGAGCTTTCGATGGAAAGTTGCACAGCTTTCGGAGGGCGTGAATAGGGCTTGGTCAAATTAGCAGTAGCGAACCGTTAGAGCCCACCTGAACTCCTGGAGGAGGTAGTCAACAGTGGAGTAGTTAGCCGACTCCAAAACCTGATAGGCTATGTCTGATAACACCATATTTAAATCTGCACATGTTATTTAAAAAAAAAAATTTTCTGCTTTATTATTTTATTGGCGTTACTTATATGCCATGTGTAGGCACTGGTAGCCAACTCAAAAACCAGACATGATTAACTGGTAACCTTGTTTAAATCTGTAAATATTTGTTTAGTGATTTTTTACAATTTTTATTTCACCTTATGTTATTGTTTTATTTGGCTTTATTTATAATTAAACAAAATTTAAGAATATTTTGGAGAATTGAAAAGATTTTTTTTTAAACCAGGCATGATTAAGTGATAACCATGTTTAAATCTTTAAATATTTATTTATGGTTTTTATTTTTTTATTTCTGTGTATGTTATTATTTTATTTATAATTAAACAAAATTTTTAAATATGTTGGAGAATAAAAGTGGTTATTTTTTTTTAACCAGGCATGATTAACTGATAACCACTTTTAAACCTGTAAATATTTTTGTAACTTTTTTTTGTATTTCAGCTTTTTAAGTTATTTTATTTGGCAAAAAATAAATTAAAGTAAATTTTTCAAAATGAAGCAGTAGGCTAGGCTAATCAATGAGAAAATCCTTAATTTAGAAAAATATATTTTGAATGATTAACCTAATTAGTGCTTTATTTGATTGTTTCCAAAAATTTAGCAATTATTTCAAAAAAATTAGCAATGTTGTTAAACCATTGGAGTGCTGTGGCCTATAGGCACTCTTAATAGCGTAAGACTTCTAAGTGTTTAATGTAAGAAAGTAGTGTAAAACAAAACAAAAATTAACACCATCTGCAACTTACAAGGGGAAAAAATAAACAACTTTATTTCATCATTTTTGTGTGAATTACCCGGTAACCGGCACCGGCCCGGATCCGGAACCGATCTGGCTCTAGCATCAAATTATCCGGAACCGATCCGGATCTGGTAAAATGCTTTCCAGTCGATCCCTATTCAGAACGAACTGTGCTTAGTTTTTATTACTTCCACCCTTCTTCCTTCCTTCTCGCTTTAAGTGCTTTCTCATACATCAGTTTATGGCATCCCAGTGCTCCCAGCTTTTTGTGATGGCATTCTTCCAGATGTTTTCGTACACTTTTGACCTTTTTCGAAATAATTCAACGCAATTTATGTTGCATGCCTACAACTGTCAGGTGTTTTTTACAGCATCTCTTTCAACATTTTACGATTCGTCGTCAGTTGTCAGGGTGCGGTGACAATTTCCAATCCTCGCCCTCCGAAACTGCATGCTCACATGCGTGTTGATGATGCGGTCGTGCACTCCTCCCGCTTCGGCTTAACAGCAAGGCTGCGAGGTATGACACGGTCTCATTTTACATGCCAAGTTAAAGGCGAAGTTCTTTTCAAATCGCTCAATACTGCAACTAGTCTTAAAACCAGAGTTTGAACCTTACTCAGACCGCAAAGGGAAATTGTATCCCTAATTTCAGTAAATAAATAATGGGAGTTCTTTACGATGAAAGTTTACATTGCTGGAGCCAATATGTCCAATGTGATTTATTTATTTTCAAAAAAATCAGATATTTGATCAACACAACACAATATCTAGCAAATGTTCGACAACTTTAGCTACTTGATAATATAACGGCTGTTCATTTGTCCTCATCAGACACTTTAGTTATTGTCCGTTCTGTTTGCTACTACATCGTCGTAGCCTCTCGTATTTATGTCACTCGCTCCAATACCTTTCTAGTTGCGCACTAACTTCCCTGCTGACTAAATAGCTAATTGTGGGATTCGATGGCGCTTGCAAATTCATTAGATTCTTGTCCTTTCTGTGGTGTGTTTCAGAATAGCTAGGGACTCCAGTCCCTGTAGATGTGCTTCACTCAATGTGTTAGAAATCAGAAGTGTCTCAGTATTTCCCCAGTCAATCGGATGTTTAGTCTCCATGCAGTTGGTGGCTATGTTGTTGGATTCTTCTTTGTTACATGTGACAGCATGGCGTTGTCGGTGACACATGTCTGTGGACTTAGCATCAGAATGAAAGTTGTTGGTCGGAACTTAGTCTCGCTAGCGGCACGAGAGTTGGGACTTAGTCTCTGGATGCGTGGTATGGATGTTATCCATCATCATTTGATTTCAGAGATGCTGGCATTAGAACAGTCAGCCTGACAAATCCCCCAGTCGATGGCTTGAGTCTCATTAGATCGCAGTGTGGTGGCTGCTCTACTAAGTACTACACCCCGACCGTACCTAGGCCATCTGCAGACGATTTGGTGTTTCCACCTTGAGCGCATTGGATAGTAATCACAGCATGACCGGGCAAATGGTGACTGTCGCCTAGAAAAAGTGACTGCTTGAGAGAATGCAGCCAGTGGCGGGCCGGGGGTTTGACCACCTCCCCAATCTAGCCCGCTGCCTAGCGGCATCTCCCTCGACTCGAGGCACGAACAGTATCATTGCCGTCTCTAGGCGGGATTCTGACTTAGAGGCATTCAGTCATAATCCCACGGATGGTAGCTTCGCATCGGCCAAGCACACGTGCCAAGTGTCCGAATCTGCGGTTCATCTTGTACTGAGCAGGATTACTATCGCAGAGACAAGTCATCAGTAGGGTTTTCTAACATGTCTCACGACAGTCTAAACCCAGCTAACGTTCCCTCCCCAACTCTTGGCGAATTCTGCTTCGCAATGACAGGAAGAGCCGACGTCGAAGGATCAAAGAGCAACATCGCTATGAATGCTTGGCCCCCACTAGCCAGTTATCCCTGTGGTAACTTTTCTGACACCTCTTGCTTAAAACTCCTAAAATCAAAAGGATCGTTAGGCCACCCTTTGAAGTCTGTAGTTATACTGAAAATCGAGATCAAGCCAGGATTTGCCCATTTGTTCCAAGCGAGTTTTTCGTCCTCACTGAGCTCACTAATTGACAGATGTACCACCCCAGTCAAACTCCCTATCTGATAGTGTCTTCGGAGAGGGTCGCCCGGGGTAATCAGAGTCCTCTGGCTCGGCGCTAGAAGCACGAGTGTTGGAAACGCTTGCTCCCCGCCTCGTCAAATTAGAAAAAATGATGAAAGTAGTGGTATTTCACTTTCGTCATTGCTGCCTCCCACTTTTAATGCGCCTCTAATGCTCTTCACAGAGCCAGACTAGAGTCAAGCTCAACAGGGTCTTCTTTCCCCGGGATTCTGCCAAGCCTGTTCCCTTGGCTGTAGTTTTGCTAGATAGTAGATAAGGACATTAAAAGTTACCCTATCTACTATCTAGCGAAACCACACCCATAAGAACAACGTTTTAAAAAAAAAGAAGAAAGAAGACCCGGTTGAGCTTGACCAATTTTTTTCTTCCACCGGACCAGGTGTCCCAAAAAAACTCGTTACAAAACCTGTCCTTAGGCGGAGTATTTATTAAATGAAGCGAATGTGTAACTTTATTCGCATTTGCCATCCCTGTCGTTCGTCAAGACGCCGATTCGTCAATTTGAAGATGAGCATTTACTTTGTTAATAAAAGTAAAAAAATGTGGCCTTCTGACGAGGCCTAAGTAAATTCACTAGACATGCAAGATGAAGGATTTAATTATTAGCACAAGTTTTGATTTTGTGCATTGTTTACAATTAAAAACAAGAAATTCACAATAAAAACATCAAGGGCGGGACAGTTCACGAATCTTGGCAATCAGGAGGACTCCATGTTGGAAGTCCTCCTGATTGCCAAGATACGTGGGTGTCCCATCCATTGTTTTTATTGTGAATTTCTTGTTTTTAATTGTGAACAAGGCACAAAATTATAACTTGTGCTGAAAATCATTGGGAAAGAGACTGATTCTACGGTCCAGCTTGTGTTATCCCCAAAAAGGCGAGGGGGCACTCTGCTCATTTTCAACCTCCGTGCCGTCAACGTGTTCCTCGTATAGTTCTACTTTGAATTAGAAACCTTTGTAAGTATTAGAGGTCCTTCAGCCAGTAGAATTCACGTTCTCAGTTGACTTGCCTAAGCGCGGCGCCCCCCCCCCTCCATGTCTTCACTGCCGTCCTTCAGCCAGTCTTAGGTTTTCGTCACAGGCATCAAGTGAAATCCTACACATGCTTTGACGACTGGTTATTCCAGAGTCGTTGCAGCAGAACCTTTGTCTGGACCTTTGTTTCAGTTTATCACTTTTCCGGAAGTTAGGACTGGAACTCAATGTCAGAAAGTAAAGGTTCATCCCACCTCAAGTCTTTTGTATTCCTCAGAGCGGAATTCGACGTTGCCATCTCCGTCATTCATCTGTCTCCCGAAAGGATAGAGACGCTTATCTTGTCGCTTAACGATCTTCTTCGATCCTCTACAGCTGTCAAAGGACAAGGTCAAAGGACATGGTTGGCCAGATGGACTAATGTGGCATGTTGATACCCACGGGACCGTGGAGAATGCGACCCACGCACTGGTTTCGCATGAACAAATCGTTCTACAACATTCATGGGAGGACGAGATTTCCCTTTAAAATCTTCCTGTTTAATCGCTTTAATTGTGGCTTCTAGAAATCACCCGTCCAGAGGAGTCCATGTTCATCTCCCACCTCCAGACCTCCTCCTGTTTGCCAATATGTTGACGTCGGGTTGGGGTGAGAACCTGGACTGGATGTTCACGCAACTTCAGGGAACTGGAGACCAGCATTGAAACTCCTTCACGTAAATCTTGTAACTGCGGGCAATCAAGATAGGGGTGGCAAGATCCAAACAATTTTATCCTGAAAAGTTTTTAAAATTATTGCAATAATCGATTAAAAATACCGTAGCCGTTTTTTCTCTGAAAGATCGTATCGAAAAAATTTCAGTCTAGAAAACTTTAACGCACAATAATCGATATATCTATAAAACTTGAGGCTAGCGTAACCATTTTAATTTTATTGATTAAAAAAAAAAAACCTTGGCTGAAGCGTACAGTGGGCTACTTGGCGTAGGCTACATAAGTAAAAGTAAAGCAAATTCAAATAAAATTATAAAAAAAGGGCTGCCTCGTTGCTCAAACCACAAGCTGATGTTACTACGCACATCAACAACACCAGTAATTTTTCATCTTCATAATGCTCGTCTGTTTGCTCGATAGTTCGATACAATAATCAACGAAAATCTTTATAACGATAGTATTGAATCATTGATTAATGTAACACCCCTGCAATCACATTTGCAATCAGAAAGTAGTTTTAGTTTGGCAAGGGGAAAAACAGTTGCTGTTAAGCTGGAAAATGCCACTGCGGGCACTGATTCACATGTACTGATGGAGTTCTCCACAGTATTCGACCTGACCCAAAGGCTTCACATAATACTTCAATGTCCTCATCGACGAACACAGTCCCACAACGAATCGGTGTCTGTCACGGAAGATCTACCAGTCAGTCTTCCAGACCTGGCTTGCGCCATGGGTGGATCTGTTTGCCACACGCCCTAACGCTATTTCCGGATGCTCGGGCATGGGCGCCGCATGGCCTGAGCATTTCGTGGGACGGGATTTTCGCCTACACTTTCCCCCATTCTCCATCCCTCAGAAGGTGATAAATGAGAGGTCATCCCAGGCTGCTTAATTTGAATAGCCCCTCTTTGGTCGACAGCCCTTTGGGTCGTAGACCTGTCGATACTGAAGGAAGAGGAACCAATCCTGCTTACTCAACATCTCTACAGAACCCTTCACCCAAACCCTGCCGCGCTTCATCTTCACACGCGGATATTCTGAAGAGTGGCCTGAAGAGTGCCTGTAACCACTTGTTTTCTGCTGTGCTACAGGGTAGCTACAGTTAAGGTACATGAGGCAAAATGGGGGAAGTGGTCTACTTCGTGCTCAGTTAATGATGTAGATGCTTGCAGCCCATCCTTCACATCAATTGCTAGTTTTACGTAACATCTCTTTCAGTCTGGACTGTTCCCGATGACTATCAAGCAGTCATCATTTCTGTTCTAACTGCATGGGTAAGACTGATCTAGTTCAACCAACTTCCTCAAGTGAGATGCCTCTTTGTTCTGGATAGTCTGTCCCATGTTCCATATGAACCAATTTGAAAGCCTCTTTCAAATAATGACTCAAAAAACTATATTTCTAGTGGCTTTGGCAATAGCGGCTCGACAGACTGAGCATTGTTTGTCATAGACGACCCTTATGTTCAATTTGCTGAGGACTGGTCTAGTGTCACCCTTGTGTTTCCACCCGAAATCCAAAAATCCAGAGCTGTGATCAGCCCCCATCCAATTGTTATTCCTGCACTTGGTCCGCTTTTGGACCCTTCAAGTGGAGCAAGGTTTGTCCCAGTACGTGCATTTAGACATTATTTGGAGACAACTCAACTGCCTTCTGCATCTGGCCTGCCTTCGGAGAAAGTCCTAAGAACGCCCTTGTTAAGTGGAGATAAAGACTACTTCCCCAGTGAACTTACGTTTTCCCCCTTACAAGTTGACACTGTGGATACGTGAAGTAATCAAATATACCTATGATATTGCCCGGAATAATGTTATTTTCCACATCTGTGCGAGAACACAGGCTAAGAGCTCTGGTATCCTCCTAGAGCTTTCTCGGGGATGCCTTTGGACGAATAGTCTTAGCCTGCTCTTGGCAACCTTCATCAGCAACTACTTGCTAGATGTCAGTGGGGTCGTTGGAAGAAAACAAATAAAAGAGCATGTGCTTTCTTTCGTCTTGAAACGCAAACCACTAGCTGACGAGTTTTCGGTGAATTTTTGGAAATTCGTCCAGACTGCTAGATTCCCACTTAAATTCGCACTAACTTGGTTTGCCTTTCAAGATGAAAGTAACGTCAGAGAAAAACCAAAGCTGACACTCGCTCAATGTTTTCAAAAGAATCTGTGACCAAATCTGAGTGGCCCATCTACCAATTGAGGAAAAAGAATTAATTAATGACTCAGGTTGGTACCTTTGTGTTATGGTTTGTTTATTAAAGCAATTGCAGGTGTCATAGGGGGATTTTAGGTGCAGGTTTAGCACAAACCACTTCTTATTGGACAAAGTCAGCCTATAACTAAAGGGAACTATTTTCGGAAGGATGTGAAAACGCAATTTTAAAGATAAAATTAGTTCTTACTTATCCTAAAATACTACCTTTACTGTGAGCCCACCGCTGTTGCCGAAACGATGGTGCTGCCTGGTGGGATTGGAGCAGGTAGCCATCTGTTGGTGAGCTAACAAAACTTCCTAAGATATAATATATCGTATAAGTAAAAACTAATTTTAATTTTAGGTATCATTTTGTATGGGTCTTGTAATGACTCCTCTTTTGCGGGTTTTAACTGTCATGTCCTCCCCCAAGGCTCGACTTAACCCAAAAAAGATTAATTAGAAAACTGCGTTGCAAAATGAAATTTGTAAAGCAGATTGACATTTTGGTTAGCAGTTTTTGTTTATTTACTTATGAAAGAAAATAGGCCTAGTACATATTTTTGCAGACCGAACCTGTCCAAGCCTCTCGTTGTGTTGCTGGAATATTTTTAAAATTTTAATTATACTGAATAGATACTTAAATGTTTAATATTTTCAGGCTGTATAATTAACATTCCTCCAACTGTAAGACATTGCGCCAGTTTTGCACAATCGTTGCGAATCACTGGGCTTGTCATCGGACTACGCATCGGGCTTGTAGCGCCGTAAAACTCATTTCCCCACCCCCTATCATATCTCCTAGCCTGACAGCATGGACTACGCCCAGTATAGTTGCAGGGAGGGAAAGTAACTGTTCCCTTGAAAGCTAAACACTCGGCATCTATTAAATCGACAAACGCTGTCCACTCTTTTTCTCATTTAAACGAAATGCAGTCTTACATATGCTAATCGCTGTTTCCAATTAACGGTAAAACAGCTGTTCCGAATGCTGTTCTCATGCAGTGTATAATGTGTAGCTTGACCTTCGCAAAACAAAAGCTGCTTTGCAAAACAATAACGCGTCGGAGAGGGTGATGAGATTCTGCTTCTGTCGAGCCCTGCTTCTCCCTCCCCTCTCCACGTTAGTACTATATCAAGCGAGCCCATAACAATGAAGTCCATTGTTTTCTAAGTTTAATGGCTCCTTTTTTGTTGGTTGGGAATTATCACATCCTTCCTTCCCCTCTCCCCCACCTTCTCTTTAGTGTTATACCATTAGATATGCCCGCAACAACGATTATGCATGCTGTGTTTCTTCACCACTTAACTTGAAAATAATAGTTTATATTTCGAAGGCATTGTCTTCTCTTTTGTGGCCATTGTTATGCTGGCTTACTCCTGCTGCTCTTATTCTCCCCTAGTAAATTATGATACTATGTATAGGTTACTTAAAAATAGCATAAGAAAGAAGAAATGATTTCACTTTACTTTACGACAAGTAGGCTGCTTCAGATTGTAAATGTAAATTAAGACACATGCTAGTGTGTCGCCCACCAAGATTCAACAATAATATTAATGTCCGTCCTACCAAATAAAATATAAATGTGCATGGCGTCAACTAGACACTTGTCTTTACAGCTAAGTAAGGCTGGTTGGCTGTTTTCAGCATCTGAGGATAAATAATGCGACAGAAAAGGATGAAACTTCGTTTGATCGGGAAACTTCAGTTGCTTGACATAAAAGTCACTGACACAGCTGAACGTTGAAAAATGGATGTGAATAACATTCGTATTTGCCTAATTACTAGTTACTAACACCATTTCTTGTTTGACGAAATTAAATTCTTCAATGCGCTTAATGAAGCTGACATTTTTCAGATGGCTTTAGTTTATCGTGGAACATGCCTTTTGCTGGTTTTGGGGTTAGAAGCGTAAATCTAGACACACGCTAGTGTGTCGCGCCAAGTTAGGCAGCTATCATCACAACAAACATCACATCAATTCAATTGTCTAGGTTGTAAACCATTGTAGCGCGGCGCCATAGCGTCAGTGTCTTATATCTTGAAGAATAGTTGGGCACATTTCAGGTACTCGGGGAAAAATAATAATGCGGTACAAAAGCTTAAATTGTGTTGAAATCAAGAGCAATGACCCACCTGACAAAAATTAACTCGTGCAGGAATGCCAGCTAAGCTGATTTCAATGCAATGCAATGTTCTAGTTTTAATTTAACATTCGAACTATGAAGCGGTGTGATTAACTTGGCAAATGTTTTGGTGTGTTGATGTCACTCCTTTTAAGGGCCGAACCATTCGGAACTTGGCGGCCCCTTTTACCAGTTTTGGTTTTTGATACGATTCAGAGTTACCAATCAACCTCAATTTCTTACTATCTGTAAAATACTGACCTCTAGTATGTGCTAAAATCGTTTCGATTTGCTTTTCCTACCCAAATTTTTAAACCCCATAACATTTAAAAACCTTTGCAACACTTGCAATGCAATGAGGTTAGCCTTACTGCCACCTGGAGCGCAACAATCACTGCTACCAACAATACAGCTCCAGCCTCCGAACGTCACTTTCGTTTCCGGTACAGACAAGAGAGGTTGTGTTTGTTTGTGCTCTTTTTGTTTTTGAACGCTGGCGGTTCGCCAGTGTTTGTTCCCGAATGATAAAGGAATTTGGTGAATTCAGGTCTGGTTTTGGGCCTGTCTTTTCATAGACAACGAGATTACCCTTTGTGCTTGGTTTTTATTATTTTAAAGTACAGTTACAGCATTTTGATTTTATTTACCAATTATACAACAATGAACACTATATTTGGTTTACAATAATGAACACGAGACGTGAACGCATAGTATGACAACAGCACTAGTGAAGAATTGTTGCTTTTTCCTACTACCAAATAACCTGAGTTGGGTGAATTTGACATGCGTAAACCTATTAGGAAAAAAAAACAATCTAAATGTCAATTACTTTGTTGCAGCGAGCAGATAAAAACGCACTCGTTTGATGTGTAATGTAATGTTTACATTCGCCATTCATTTTCCTCCAGAGGTTCCTACGCGTCACCTCGTGTCCCGC
Organism: Lithobius niger; assembly: GCA_023313725.1. NCBI lineage: Eukaryota > Metazoa > Arthropoda > Chilopoda > Lithobiomorpha > Lithobiidae > Lithobius > Lithobius niger. Next base: position 24,732 of record JAHWFP010047755.1, on the reverse strand, counting down.
CTTTCGCACAGGAATTTGGATTTTTCCTTAAGCTCATCTCCTCACGCATCTCCTCACGATGGAAGTCGCCCTTTCACTCATCCCTCCGACCTCGGATGCTGTGCTCTCTCCGGCTGCTACCCCAACCGTCCGCGATGACCGCTGCACGACCAGCTTGGACCGGGACGTTCATGTCGTCAACAACAGAGATGATTCTCCATTGCAAGACGGCCAACGTACTCCACCGCCTCCCGACCTTTTGCGGGACGCCAAACGGGCCTTTCGGCCACCAACTCTCCTCATCTCTCATCTAGATCATTACGCAGAGAACACAGCATAACTCGTAGCGAAGCCCACAACCTTGTTCACTCACTACGCTGGAAAAAGACCAATGCCGCCTCCGTCGTGTACCTCGTCCGCACGCCGGGCAAACACGCATGACTGGGTCGCGTCGACTGTGAGTCATGAAAGTCATAAACGTCTTTCGCGTACCTCTGACTCCGTCGCTAAAAAGCGCAAGCATTCAAACCCTCTTTCGGGCAACACCAACGCACAGACTCCCGACGCAGCACAGCAAAGCCTGACCTCTCAAACGCCTACCGCTAAACACATCCTTTTTCCGGACGACAATACGATGATACCACTAATACTGACGACTCGACTATCTCTCTGGCGTTCTTTCTCAAGACAGTGGAAGACACGGTTCCGGACTGTTTTCTTTATGCTGTAAAAAGTGCAGTACCTGTCAATTTTTGCATTGTTGTCTCTACGATGCTGCTAGATGCTTGAGACTTGAATAGCTGCCTCAGAGACCCTACCACGCATGTGCGGCCCTCCCTATAAAGGATGCAGGCTTGGGAAGCTCGCCATCTCTTTGTCTCAAGCTGCCGTCCTGACGGCTTCTCGTTCTGCTGCTGTACCCACCCGCAAGATTTTCCTCGAAGATGAGTTGGTCTTTGCCGAAGATCCCGGATTCACCGTAGTTACCACGGCTGCCACTTCCGAAGCTTCATTCCTTCCGCACGCCGACGTCCCTTATACGTCCAGTCTTGTCCTTAGTCCACGCCACCAATGATACCGACCTTCTCCAGATGTGCTTGGTCTCCTCGCATGAAACTCTTTCGCTCACGTCGACCGCTGAACATTCGGCTTCCCCTGGATGGCTCATGTCGCCGTTGTGACGTTGTTCCTGATACCCATCTCCTTTCGGCATTCCCGGCCAACTCGACAGCTCCTCGTCGGGTTCCTGTCCACCGTTCCTTCTTTACTCTGATGCCCCACTTCCTTTCGCACACGGTGACCACTGCCCAACCGGTCTAATCTGGTTGTCTCATGTCATCGTGGTTGCTCAAAGATTAAGTGAGCCTAAACCGGCCGCCTCCTACCTTTTCGGCTCTCGCAACACAGTTACCTGTCAGAATCCTGTCTGTCCATTGAGGAGTTGCCCCTCGGCTTTTCGCACACGACGTTCTCGACACATCTCGTCTCACCAGCTTGGCCTGAAGTCTCATTGAGATCCCCCCCACTACTTCGTTTTAGTCTCCTTTCGCTCATGACATCTACGGAATTCTCGGCCTAACCTGGAATTACATCCCCATCAGTGAGCCGAAGATTCTCCTCTGCCTCCGGTTTCACTCGCCTATGTCATCCGTTGGACGCAAGTACCTCTCCTGACCACCTCCTAGGTTCATTCTCCTCCAGAATTTTCCACGTGTCATCTCGTCAACCAGGAATAAAGATTTTTCTTTCGTTCTCGCTTTGCGATGGGAATCGCCCTTTCGCTCCTCGCCCCGGCCTCGTACACTGTGCTTCTCCTACTGCTACTCCGCCCATACACGACGTCTGCTGCACGCCCTGCCGAGACAGTGTCATTCATGTCATCAAACAACAAAGGAAAATTGGAAATTAAGCCAACAGCGAAAATCATACACAAGAAA
>JAHWFP010047755.1:0-22416 GCA_023313725.1 Lithobius niger | reverse complement strand
GTGTATGATTTTCGCTGTTGGCTTAATTTCCAATTTTCCTTAGTATTCTTTCCAGCGATTTATGTCTATTTATCAAACAACAAAGACGTTTCCCTATTGCTACAGAATTGGGAGTTTTCGCCTTTTGCTCTTTTCCTTGCGATAGTAGCCGCTCTTTCGCTCATAACTCCAGCCACGGATGCTGTACTCTCTCCTACAGCAAATCCGACCGTCCGTGTCGACCGCTGCACGCCCGGCTTAGTCCGGGGCGTTCATGTCGTCAATAACGAAGACCATTCTGCTGTGCAAGACGGCCAACGCACTCCGCCACCTCCAGTCCTTTCGGCCTTGGAAAGGGACTACGGCTAACCAGATGCTTTTGGGACACCAATGAAATTCCGTCAGATTGGCCTTTCCATCATCAACTCTCCGTTCGACATCATCCATGTGATCACACAGTGCATCCCATTGTGAGGCCCACAACGTCGTTAACTCTGATTTTACCACTACACCAATACCTCTCCCATCGTGTGCCTCGTCCGCATCCCAGGTCTCTACGCATGACTAAGTTACGTCTTCTGTGAGTAAACGCCTTTCGCTCATCTTTAACCCCGCCGCAAAGAAACGCAAGCTTTCTATCCTCCCCTTTGGGGCAAACCTCATTCCTTACGAACGGTGGATGGTAAGACCCTTTCACCACCACCGAATCGACAAGTGGTCAAACCCTCATCTCAATCCAGATCAACAGTTCCTCTTCCACGAAGACTTTCCCCACGAAAGCCTCCTTTGGTGGACAGATGTCACGAACTTCACCAAGACAGTTCCACTCCATGAACCTCCCCCCAACCACATCATCTTCACCGACGCCTCAAATTATGGCTGGAGAGCCCACTTAAGCAACCTAGAGACGTCAGGCACCTGGCAGGAAGACAAATTACACCATATCAACTTCCTCGAACTCCGAGCGATCTGTCTCGCTCTGCAGCATTTCGTCCCGCTCATCAAAAACCAAGTAATCCAAGTACAAGCCGACAACACCACAGCCCTGGCTTACATAAAGAAAGAAGGTGGGACCAAGTCCAGATTGCTTCACAACTTAACTTCCGAAATTCTCAACCTCTGCATCATGTACAACATCTTTGCTTCCCCTCCACATTCCAGGGAACAGGAACGTCATTGTAGGCTCCCTCTCCCATCGTTCACCCCCTACAGGGGAATGGTGCCTCAAGAAGTCAATCTGCGAATATCTCTAAACAACATGGGTACTCCAATGATCGACCTAATCACCACGAGGCACAATGACAGACTTCCCCGTTACATCAGCCCGATTCCTGACGACCAAGCAATGGCAGTCGACGCCCTGACATACCCATGGCACAACCTCTACGCATACCTGTTTTCACCATTCTAACTCCTTCCACAAATACTTCGGAAAGCCGAAGAAAGCCAAAGCCTCTTCCCCCTAATAGCTCCCCTCTGGCCGTCGGCACCGTGGTTCCCACACCTACTATCCCCCCCTAGTCGACACTCCAAGAACCCTCCCTCTTCTTCCAGATCTTCTGTTTCAACAAAAGGGCTCGAAACTTCACCCAAACCTTCCCAGTCTAAACCTTCATGCGTGGCTACTATCATCAAACTCCTCAAGAAGGCTGGAATTCATCAAGATGATGTCACCTGAATCGCTTCAAAAGCCACCAGAGAATCAACAAACAGAATGTATGACAGCCACTAGTCCCAAATGGCTTCATTGGTGTTTCACAAGGAAAATTAATCCAATCAATCCTGCTCTACCCGAACTTTTAAGATTCTTCACAGACCTTTTCGACATTGACAAGCTCAAAGGCTCAACGATCTTCGTCCATCGCTCAGCCCTAAACTCTGTATTCGAGGCACCAGACAAGTTCAATGTTCTCGATGACTACCGAATTTCGGCTCTCCTCCGCTCCTTCGAAAATGACCGACCAACAACGAGAAGACTGTCACAGACTGAGACTTGTCAATCGTCCTACAATCCCAAATGGAAGCCCCCTACAAACCAATGCAAGACAGCTCCCTTCATCTCCTAACCAGGAAAACTGTCTTCCTTGTCACACTCGCAGCAAGCGCCCGCTGTTCTGGAATCCAAGCCTTTTCAGCAGACCCAGCCTACTGCATCTTTGGTCCAAACTTCTTATCGGTAACCCTTCACCCAAGAGCAGGTTTTCGAGCCCAAGACTCGGTAACCATTCGAACCACCAAAACCCATAACCTTTTGAGCCCTCTTTACCTTAGCAGATGACGAGCAGGAACGTTTACTATGTCCCATCCGAGCACTCTGTTTCTACCTCACAAGAACTCAACACGAAGACTTCCGTGGAGGCAGAAATCAACTATTCCTTCCAGCAGACCTTCAAACAGGAGAAACCTCAACCGCCACGTTTGACGAGGTCTACTGATAATGCTAAATTATCAGGTTAATATGTTTGGCAAACAAAGAAAGACCATTTTGCCGGCCCCCAGACAGGCTGGCTAAAAATGGTTTCTTTTTTGCCTAAAACATACTTAACCAAAGCCCGCCCTACCTCCCCTCTCGAGTCACCGCCTGACAGATTGAGAGGAAAATAAATGCCGAGACCGACTATGTTCTCGCTTATATAGAGGGCTGCGCATGTGCAGTGGGTCATGCAAGCAGGCGACTACAAGCAACTTAAAAACCTCCAGGGATACATTAATTGAGGACAATATAATGCTAAATTATCGGGTTAAGTATGTTTACGCAAAAAGAAACCATTTTTAGCAGGCAAAATGTTCGTATTTAAGCCAACATGTTTTTAGTTATAGTTTGACAGACTTTCAATTGTTCATTGCTTACCCTCGTAATTTCTCCATATCGCCTGGTGAATAATTTGTTTTCACTTGAATATTTTCTGGAATTCCTTTGTTTGTGGCATCTAATCGTGGTTTTTTTTTTGGTATCATTGTGGTGCTGCTGTGCGATACACTTTCTGATAATTGTATGGTGTGATGTGAGAAAAGCTGAACCATTCAGGTAACTTCATCCCAGCAAGAGCTTCGCACTAGAAAGCAAATGACTGGCTCAAACAGAAGTTAAGATTGGAAGTGGTTCTGTTTAGGGCAAAAAAAAATACTTTGTTTTACAGATGCTCGCGCGTCTCCAAAAATCGTGCGCTTGAATTTTTTTTATGACTTCGCTTTCCTTTCGTAATAAACAGAGCGCATGAGATCTACCAACAATTTAACAGAAATGTCTGTTTGTTGTGCAAAGCTAGCCAATCAGAAAAAAAGGTGCTTGCTTTGAAATTTGAAAGAAAGGGAAAATGTAGGCCTAGATAAAAGTGTATGTCAACCTACCCCAAAACATTTTACTCACCTGTACAAGCTAAATTTTGGTATAAAAAATAAAAATAAAATCCACCTGCCTGCCTGTTGTTTTTGAGTGCTAAACTCCCGTAAAACAAAGTATTTTTTTGCCCTTAGGATTTTTTGATTACTTCGTTCCCCAGGAAAAATTACTTAGCGAATTTTGGTTTTTCCTGGGTACCTAACAAGCAAATACTAGATAACATAAATAAAGACTTAAAAAAAAAATACTGTATAGGACTATGTAATTAAGTGTAATGTCTTCTAAATGGAGTGTCACTATTACAGTGCTATTTTCATTTCAATGACCTTAGGATGGTAGGAAGGGCACTTAAACGCAGATTACTTGTCAGTAGTGTAAATTGTCTACTTGCGTGTTGCAGGCCCTGCAGTTTTTTTTCCCCCAATCTCTGCTGTTCGTAATTATTTTGAAATTTGGGCAGCATGTTCTGTTATTGCGTCTGTAAGAGAGACCTGTAAACCGTGAAAATCCCAGAAACTTGAGGGAATATAAAAATAAAGATAAAACCCCAGTAACTAAGAAGGATTCCTTTGTTTGTGGTTTACATGTTTTTTGGAGATAGTGAACTTCCAGATTTAAAAAAATTGCAATAATTTTCCAACATTATGGTTAATACATTTTTCCTAAAATAAATAGTGCAGAAAATTTTCTGGAAAATATCAGGGCAAGATGATATAATTAAACAGAAGAAAAATGTGTGAATTCAGCAGAAGAACTTTTAGGATGTTGTGTTGTAACAATGGGTGTCAACACTGGTATGGCGTCCTGTGTTGTTACCTTACGGTGCTCTTCTTCGAATTAGCAATGGGTGAGCAATTCTTCTTAAACCTTAAGGCAACATTGAAAAGTAACTGGTTAAATGCCAGTCACTTTGACTTGATCACCAGCTGTTTCCCCAAGGGCAACAGAAATGAAAGGCATTCTCGTCTACTTTTCATGAACTCAATGCCCGAGCGTTAATCCTGGCTGGAGGGCCTGTTGATGCAAACACACTTATCTCTTTTTGACATGCAAAAAAAGCAGCATTGCTGAATAGAAAAATGAATGACATAGACAGCCTTCAGTGCCTGAAACTTCCACTTGTGAAAAGGATAGAATTGAGATGACAGCACATTGAGCATAAAAAAATAAAAATTCATTTTTCGTGTCTTAATGGTCATTTAATGCTAATGTGATTTTTGACCGTGCACTCGGATAAGAGGCAGTTGAAAGGTTTAGGTTTAACTGGAAAATGTTTCCTTTGTGCAATTCGTTATTCTGTATTTACATTCAAAACATCGTCTCAGGCTTATTAAGGATGACTGTGCAGTATGAGTTTTTGCCATACTCGTGAGTTTTCCCTAGATCTAGTTCTAGCAGCCACAACTTTTAAAGCCAAGCTTAGAAAATGTTGCTTCTGTGACCGTGATGCTGAAAGAAAATCATTGGCATTCAAAAGTTCTCGGGGTACATCCATAAGCTGGACGTAGCTTTTCAATTTTAGGATCCAACACTTAAATTATTGGAGGTGCTTCTCTGATGGAAGACTTAACACTCTTGGTATTTAGGATGGCGCGCACTCAGTAATTTAGGTTGGGGGGGGGGGGGGGGGGGTTGATAAGGGCAAAAGAATTCTAATTTGGTCTGAGAAAAGCCGCTAGTATGGGATTGTGGTGATGCCGTAAACGTGGTGCACCACGGATTTTGACCCGTCTATGCCAATGTTAGCAGTAAATGAAGTGGGTTAATTAATTTTGAGCTCACTCCATTGTAATTTAAAAAAATTATATGAACGGGTAACAGGGAATTCTATGCTTTATTACACTTTTTAAATTAATGACTTCTAGACATATTCAAAAAGTAAATGAAATACTTCTAGTACTACATTTTCCACAATTTATGAGAACTTAGCCCTCTTCGTATTTTGGCCACCATCCGTTAAATATCATTTTTAAGACTTTAGTAAGATGAAATTTTAAGTTACTGGCGTGTTTTTGATAGTTTTCTTGTTACAATAAGCCTTCTATTACCCGGATGTCTTCCCTCTAATCATATTTTATAGCTGCATTTGTAACATTAACGTGGTTTTCAAATAAACTTAACACTAACATAACATCGTGCGACAAAGGAAAACCAACTAACTGTATAGAAGGAAATTCCCTTTAACAAAATCCTAAAATGCTTCATTGATTCTTCATCTTTGCCTTCTGGTTCATTTTTTTTTTTTTTGCCAACAGACTGTGTCTCGTGTTAGAAGTTTTAAATGAAAGTTGTCTTTAATTTGGAACAAAAGTAGCTGGTATAACTGAACCAAAGCTAGCACGAAGGACCCCCCCCCCCTTCCCTTACTAAAAGTTGCATCCAGTCTTGGACATGACAAAAACTTATCATAGGCAATCTTTTTAAAAGTTCAGACTAGGGTAGATTATACAAGTTATGCCACTCTTACTCTGCCAACAGTAAATATTTGGGTGAACTAGTACCTACTTTCAGCGATTACAACCAGAGGGTACCGTCATCAGTGACCTGAATGGCAAATTTTACCACGTATTTTGAGTGTCACCATGAGATGTAAACTAGTTACTGTCACTAGCACAAAAATCTCCAGGTCGAGTTAGCCACTTGGGTGTGTTCAGAAGTTGTCATTAAAACCAATTAATCACGATAAAAATACTTACGGGAATACTAAACCCTCCAACAATGAATTTTTTATCGTTAGTTTCGATACTGAAAGTGATATAAACAGGCATCCGACAACAGTAGGTGTGAGTGCTTAATTTAAGCTGTACAAATTTTTAAAATGCGTACTTTAAGACGACGCATGCGTGACTCCCAATTGCTGGAGAAAATCCTGTTTTGAATCACGTGGAGTGACATCCTCTTTCTTACCGGATTTCACATCCTTCTGCATGATCTGTGCATGCACTAGTAACCAAACAGCACCACCCAAGACTCGTGCAATGCAAGGAGAAGGGTATGACAGCACCTTACCTCGCTTTCAGAATATGACATCACAGCGTGAGGTCACGCTGTTTTACGTTGGGATAAGTGACCTTAATAACGCAGTTGGATTTATTTATTTATTTCAACGTTATTACCAAAACAAGCAAGATAAAATCTTATAAGTCTTGAATGGGTTTTTCGAGTCCTAGCTAAGTAAAAAAAAAAATTGGAAAAGTGAGGGTTAAGTATTCCTTTAATCCATTCCTTATAAAAGTGTTAGGTCAGATTATGACTTTAAATTAATTTTAAACTAGCGTAGGGCACTGGCTAGCTAAGTTTTCTTTAACCCAGTATTTCAGTTTTCAAACAGTTAATAGCTGTGTGTGGTGCTAAGTATAACACATGTTTTTGTGGTACACAGGAAGCTAGCCAGTTGGGTTAAATCTTCATTCGTGGTTCAAATTTCTTGTAATGAACTGAAAATCATTATATCGAATGCCGTACAAGTCCTTTAAGTTCAAGCAATACCAACGCATCCTAAAGGTATTGTCGCTATTACCATGGTTGAGTGACGCCATCGATGTTGCCATTTTGTACTTCCAAGTTTACCGGCTGCAATGATGGGGTTTCTTGTTCGACGCGATGCTATGCTGTCGTGAAGAGACTAACACATGTCGACCGCTGGTCCATTCATAAAAGCAGGTACTATTTTAACCCATATTTTTCCAGATATGTGTATGAAAATACTACCTGCGTTTATTAATGACACCATTACGTATAGCTACCGTGGTTTAGACTGTCTCTATATTAGATCGGAGTGTGTTCCATTCCTGTGAGTTCAACTCTGATACCTGATGGTTAATTTATGATGCTGAGAAGCTTAGAATTGGTGCTCTGGTGCTTGCGGTAGTAGTTATGCGGAAAAAAGGTCAGAGTTCAATGTCAGTGAGAGTTAAGATTTAAGAAGTAAGGATGAGCTCGCTATGCTTCACCCATATACAGCCTTCAGAAAGTTTTGAGGTGTCACCAGTTAAAATGGTTGTCTTAAAAAAAATACTATTACTCTCGGTAAGAATGTAGCAGCTTGCAACTTCATTATGGTGACAGCTTGGACTAACTACGCTCTTCAAGAAGGACGACCTATGTTTGTTTAACTGTAATCTCGAAAGTGTGCTGATCTTCTGCAGCAGCGTTTGCAGCGACAGTTCAAATTAGAAAATTCGAACCGGTGCTGCAAACGCCACTTAATAACGAGTGACGAGAGCAAAACAGAAGCATTTGACGAGTTGCGCTTTCACGTGTGTTGAAGTTTACATTCACGTTCGAGTAGCACAGGGCGATTTTAGCCTCACACCGAGTCGTTGGTGACGCTGCTCATCTCCCAACAGTTTCTGGAGGACGTACTTTCCATGGCTAACATGGTAAGTACTAAGTAGATTGTCCTTCTCAAAAGAGAATAGTTCATCCAAGGTGACAGTGTGCAGTGTTGTGATCCATCTCATTTCCTGATCTGAACCGAATGTTTATGGAGTGTTAATTTCTGTTTCGTCTATTCGTGATTTAATAGGTGCAACTTTAAAATTGTTAGTTTAGTATGTAGCACCGCCTTTGTGTGTTTGTTTATATTGCTTTTACCAATGTTAAGTGTTAACACCATTGATGCACCCATTTAAAATCTACTCAACCGGAATGAAATAAAATACGATAATCCATGGGGAAAGTGCAGAGGAGGGGCGGGGAGGATTTACTTCAGGGGATTTTTTTGATAGTCCTGACAAATATGGATTTGTTCCAATTTTTGGTCCTGCTTTGCACTGGACTTGGCCCATGGCAAACCTTGGCTTTAGTTCAAATTCGAGTACAGTGTTCAGGATTCCATCTCGAGGCTCAGATGCAAGATTGCTATGCCACACAATTCCATGTTTGCGAAGGCTGGCAAACTTACTACGTTCTGATGCTAGTGGTATTCATATACCTTGTACTAAAAGAAACTGGTATCATTTAGGAGTTAGTGCGTCATCTTATAAGGGTCAGACCAGACTCTTGCATACGTTTACATGTGAGGATGAAATTAGCTCATTGGTCTTTTTGATAATTATTTAGTAATTAATATGTTTCGTAGGTCGTTCTAAATTTTTTCTTGTTTATCTTTAAATTTGAAAAGAATGCTTATTAGCTAGTATGTGCGTAGGAAAGGAACAGTTGGCTGATTTGGCTAAAATTCTGACTGCCTAATTCCATTGAGGTGGGGGTTGCACATTTCCAGGACATTTTTTGTTTGTTTTAATTTTTATTATTAATTCATATAATGCTTCGCAGGCACAAGCTTTAGAAAAGGCTTAAGCCAGAAAGGCCAGATACTTTTTTTTTTTATCAGTTTATGGCTGGTTTTATTTTGTGCCAATTCTGAAAGAAGTAGGTAGTTGCTTTCTGTGCCAAACATTTAACACGGGAGTTTTAAAAGATTTTTATTTTTTACTACCACTTTTTCTTTTTGCTGACGATAGGCATTGGAGGTGGCGGAAGTAAGTAAAATATTTTTCGAACGTGTTTTGCTTTCTTACTTAGTTGCTCATTGCTGCCTCATGTAGTAATTTTTCATTTGACGTTTTGTTATGCATGCTCTGCCTTTAGGAAACTATGTTAGTTGTTCACTTGATGCATGTCTTGTTTTGCGTTCTTTATTTTGCACTCTTTATTTTACGTGTATCTCATCTTTATTAAGCAGTACAATTTCAATGCTTGTTTGCTTTTTAAATTTACAATCGAAGCATTACTAACTAGCTTGTCAATATAAGTTCTTTTTGTTTAATATTTAGATGTAAACCGGACTTGTGCCAAACCGTGTGCATGAGCTAACATAAAACCTATTCTAGAAGCTTCTCTGTATTTTCGTACAAACTCTTTAGGAATTGTTAAAGTTAGGTAAACTGTGATTGTTAAGCAGTCTCATTGCTGTTCATATTTTTAAGCATGATATGAAGTTACCTGTGTCGTACAATACTGGTGTTGCAAAGTTTGATGGTGCCAATAATTTGCTTCTTGCTTGTGTGTACACTTTTTGGTGTTGTATGTGTGTATATGTTGTGTAAAATAGTAACACAATTTGGAAGTGAAAACGTTAGAAATTATATTTAAATAACACTTGGAATTAATCATTTTCATTTGTGCAATGCCAGGCTGAATTTTGCACAGGATTACATGTAGCTGCACACTCGTAACAATTAATGCACATTTGCTTTCAGCTTGATTAAAGACAGCTCATTTTAAATATTTTATGCACTTTTCTATCTAAAATCGGCGTTTGATCTTTAAAAATATCTTGCTATACTCATCCTGACAAAAAAATGCACAAATTATTATGAGACTTATTGTGCAACGTGTATTAAAACTTCAATTGGGTTTTAACACATTTATGTCTTAATTCTATGCATACAAATATAGTTGAAGGACAATTACATCCATTGTGACATGCATGTTTGACTTTTGGATCACTTACACAATAACTAAACACAAGAATTGCGGTAAGAATACGTTACGTACGTCCGATATAACAATTTAATTACTGCATCACCAAAACATGACACGGAGATCGCCATTGTTTTGCTGGAACGCGCAAAAATTAATGCCGACAGACGGATCTCTTCAATTTCGATTCGCAGCTGATTGAGATAGCTGTATTGACTGTGAGGAGTTCAAGCGTCTGACGGCCTTAGCTGGCCACTACGCTGCCGGCCAGATAAGGCCTTCAAACGCTTGACCTCCTCACAGTCAATACAGCTATCTCAATCGGCTGCGAGTCGAAATCGAAAAGTGACATCTGTCGGCATTAATTTCTGAGCGTTCCAGCATAACAATGGCGATCTCCGTGTCGTGTTTTGGCGATGCAGTAATTAAATTGTTATATCGGACGTACATAACGTATTCTTACCGCAATCCTTGTGTTTAGTTATTGTGTAAGTGATCCAAAAGTCAAACATGCATGTCAAAATGGATGTAATTGCCCTTTAATATAATTGCTACAAAAAAATAGCGAGGGTGCAATCACGGTATCATTATTTCAACTATGATGATTGCTATTCAGTGAAAGCTGGCATAATTTGCCAGCTGACTAATTTTTGTCAGACTAATTTTTGATGACTAATTTCTGTCACAACCTGACATTTTCTACCTACTCTGCTTTGACTCCTCCATTGGGAGATTCACGCAAACATATTTTGGGGTGGGGGGTGGTTAGAGTTGTTTATACAATACTTTTCATACTATCTTGCAATACTTTTAAGGCTGAATATTCCAAAACAAAGAAATTAGAAGGTACCTTTCATTCTGAAAATGTCCTGTTATTTTAAACCTTCCCGTTAAGGTTTATTATGGCAAGAAACCAATCCCATCGTTTTTCTGTTGTCACTGCAGACTTATTAACGATAGTTAAGTACATCAGTTGAATTGTGGTGTCATCATTGTCACATAAACGACTATGATTTCATCTGATAAATTGCTTAATATATTCTAATTGTGTACAGATAAAAAGAGTGACTAATTAGTTAGCCAACCTGTTTTAAAGTGATTCATTCCCATTGGCCTAATGAATAAAATACCAGGTGCAAGTCTTGAGGCTGTGTTTGTTAATGATACCGTAATAATGTTGTAAGAGCAAGCACAACGTTAAAAGATGACTGCGGCCTTTTTAATGGTTATGACTGGCCATTATTTCCTTTCGTATAAATGCCAATAAGTCAATACGTCTATACAATTGCTTGCAGCGATACTTGGAGGCTATTTACATACTTTGCTGTGTGTGCTGCAGCAAAATGGATTAGACTAAGTGTCGAATATTTGAATGTAATTTTCCAGGATTATTTTTATACATATATCTTTTGTAACGTACAGTGAATGTTACAGCGAAAATTTCATTTGTGGGCAGAATTCTACTAAACTAGGAGTGATTTACATTGGCGGTAGCAACGATGCCACAAACATGAAAATTCTTAAATGTTTGTTCCTTTCTGGCTATATTTAAGAAACCTTTTCAATGTAACAGACCCTACAGCCCAAAGCTGGGTTGAGTAAAAATATTCTTAGGCGACATCCAACCTTGCGTTGACTGCAACGTATGGATGACGATGAAGATTGCAGAATGTAAGGTTCTGACATATGTTTTCCCACCAACCGGCCGTGAATTATGACACTTCATGTCATGACTCGTGTTGCTAGGCGTGAGTACTGTGTAGTGGTCGTGGTTTGGATTCCGGTCAAGGAATCCGAATAGACTGTCCTTACTAAGACTGTTTATGGACTAAGCTATGTGTAAATATATTGAAAAAAAAATTACAACAATAACGCATAAATTTACAGTAGTTTGCAATGCAATTTAAAAATTTAAAAAATGTATAATGTAATTTTAGGTTCTTCATAAAGATCCCATCTTATTTATGTAGTATACATTAAATGCAGAGATTAGTTTTTAAAGTGTATATATTGCTAAAAGAATCATTTCTTAGCCTTTCGCAAACTACCTTTTGAACAGAGGGATTCGTACAGGGTGGCAGAAGGGTTAGCCCTACTGTCTTATGTGTTGTGGGGGTTCCTGGTTAAGTCTATCCAGTATTGACACTATATGGGGAGGGGGTCACCCTCCATAATTTTTCTTGCTCACCCATTCCCCCCCCCCCCCCCTTCTAAAAAGGTTAACACTGGCAGTGTTAGTAAGGCTCAGCCTAGGGTCTCTTGTGTTTAACTCTCAACTTTGAGAGCTCGTAACGCCGTCAAAAGTGGACATTTTAAAACCAAATTTGGAATCCAGCCTCGACTAGTAAAGGCCTGTCTACAGTCCAAAAATTTTAAAATTCGGCCCAGCCAAATCCAAGATCCAGAGAGGGGCCAAATAGACAACTTCTTGTTGTTCTTCTAGGGATGTAGCTTTCATCTGTCCTCACTTCGGGTCAAACTACGTCACCTAAAAATCATGGGTATATGGTCAAATCATAGCTTCCTGGGTGGACTGTGCCTTTTCAAGGTTATTTTACTAAACTGAAATAGTTATTTAGATAAATGCCATCTGATTGATTGAAACAATAATATTTTGCTGATTTAAAAAAAAAAAACAAATTTTCCTAACTAACCAAATTCTCCCACCGAACGATTACATCGGTGTAGGTAACATTCTTGTTAGATTCCTGAATACTGTTCAGTTTGCCCACAAATCCTCCGAGTTAAATTTTAATGCATATTGTTTGGTACTAAAGGTAGTGTTCTGTGCAGGAGCAGTTTCTTATGTTCCGAGCAGGAATGGTGCCTCGCATTCAGTGTAGATACAAATCCTACACCATTGCATGTATAATTACTCGCACTGTTAGGTGTAGGTAGGAATCCTACAATCTCTGGATGAATGCACTGTTTCTAATCTACATCTGCTTCTGGAAAAATTCAGCATTCTTTCAGATTTTGCACAGGCAGGCCAGCTATTAGTTGATATCAGTTAATGAAACTATGAGTGTACCATCGTCACTGTTAATCTGTAGTGACTGCTATCTTGAAATCGGGGCCACTTTGAAATTATGCTTATCGTCCGATTTCCTTCAATTTAGAATAGCGACTAAATAGTTGATATCAAGTGAAACAGTGAATGTGCCATTGTTAACTAGTTGATCAAGGACCACCATCTTGAAATTGGGTGTCTATTTTGAAATTGTGCTTATCGTTCGATTTCCTACAAATTTAGAACGGAGACGAAATAGTTTACACCAAGTGAAACGGTGAATGTGCCATTGTCACTAGTAATATCAAGAGTGAGATAGGTGGTTTGGGTTTGGGGCCCCAAACCACCTATCTCACTCTTGGTAATATCTAATGGCCATCATCTTGAAATTGGGCGGCCGTTTTGAAATTATGCTTATTATCGTCAGATTTCTTTCAAATTTAGAACGAATATGAAATAGTTGATACCAAGTGAAACAGTGAATATGCCATGGTCACTAGTAATCTCTAATGGCCACCATCTTGAAATTGGGTGGCCATTTTGAAATTATGCCTATCGTCCAATTTCCTTCAAATTTGGAACAGACAAAATAATTGATACCAAATGAAACGGAGAATGCGCCACCGTCATTAATACTCTCTAATGGCCACCATCTTGAAATTTGGTGGCCATTTTGAAATTGCGCTTATAGTCAGATCTCTTCAAATTTGGAATGGAGATGAAATAATTGAAACAGTGTAGTATACATCGCCACTTCCAATCTAATAGGCGCCATCTTGAAATCAGATGACCATTTTGCAATTATGCTTATTATAGTCGAAATTCCTTAAATATGGAACGAAGACGACATAGTTAACAATTGAAACAATGAATGTGCCGTCATTATTAATCTGTAATACATGCCATCTTGTATTCAGGAAGCCATTTTGAAATTATGCTTATTGCCAGATTTCCTATAAACAAAACAAAAATATAAGCGTGAAAGCAACCACTAAAGAGGAAATTGCGCTCCATCTCTATAATGGTCGCGTCCTTTCTTGAGTCCTCCCATGATGCAACACAAATTATTGAGTGAGCTGTACTGGCAGCAAGGCACACAGACTGAGCTGAAAAAAAGTGGCGTCCACTCCACGTTCTAAACTTTGTCAAGGAAAAGTAACCACAGTCAAGCCAGGGAAGTAATTCTAATCATTGCGCATTGATATCAGCAAGATGTGTTCCCCAACAGTACCTTGAAAAGTAAGTAGGGATGGGTCGGTAACCGAAACCGAATTTTCGGTTTTTACTAAAAACCGACACCGAAACCGATTGTCGGTTTTTCGTACGGTGTTCGAAAATCAAAAAATGATTTGTTGTTTTACATTTTTTTTTTATAATTATCATTTTCTACGTATAAATGACAGCAAAGCTCCTAGCTATTAAAACGACAATAGTAGACGAAAATGGTGCCACAGCTATACCCACGGTCTATGACGCTGCTGAAAGTGAAAGCAGGAGTAAGTTGAAGCCAGTAATACTACTGTTGCAAGAAAAAAAAAATTAGGAGAATCTGGTTGGGGTGGATGGTGGCAAAAACCGATACCGAAACCGAGGTTTTTTGGGTGTGAACACCGAAACCTGAACCGAAATCAAAAAAATGAAACCGACCCATCCCTAAACGTAAGAAGGATTCATTAAAGGATACTGCAGAATACACTGGAGTAAGTTATTTTACCGTAAACGGAATGCAAGAACAACAAATTGGGTTTGGAAGAATCTCCCTGAGCTTGACTGTTGATCAAAACAAAGTCTTTTGTGAAAGAACAAATATGGTTCTTTTTCAGACCCACCAAAGAGTGATAAGAGCCAGATGTCCAGTTTTATCTCGTAGTACTGAATAAACGTTCGTTTCCCATTTTTCTGTTTCTAAAAAGTAATATATACAAAATTTATGCCTCCTCCCCCCCCCCCCAATCAATCCCCACGTAACCACCCGTTTCGGGTATAGAGCACCAATAATATATTTTGTACGATTTGAGGGAAAAAAAGAAATAACTATAAAAACAGCTTCGCTTAAAAAAAAAAAACACACACACACCCCTCAACCTCGTATCTCTATAAAAATGTACAACTCTGGAGGCGCACAAGTAAATAATAAGTTTTTCAGAATAAAAACCGTGAATTACAATTTGACCTGCAATTTCAGAGAAGAGTTATATAAGATGTTCCCTGAAATTGTAGGTCTGTTTCTGATTAGTTTTGTCTGAGACCCAACACTAACGACACGAATGAACAATTCAAGTGGTTGTTCATTTAATTTTGTGTGCCTGTGAATTTTCATGGAGTACACGAGTTGACGTCAGGGGCGTCGTACACTCACAAAATTAGGGGGGGGGGGGGTAGGGCAAAATATTTTCCGACTGGGGGAGCGCTTTAATGAGTTTGAGACAGCTGGAAGACCCAAATTGACACTTTTTAAAAGGAAGGGCTGGTACCAGGCACAACCTAAGATCGTGTTTGTGTATGGAAAATTGAGATGGGGGGGGGGGGTGGATGTTCCTCCCGTTCCCCAATGGCACGACACGACATCCCTGGTTGCAGTGTAATAAGTTTGGAAATGCGAGTTGAAAACAACGCAACCGTAGTGTTACATACACCAAGAATTTCGTAAGGATTATCTTTGCGGAATCATTTTTTTTTTTTCAAGTAAAGAACAGAAACAAGTATTCTTTCTTAACCACTTATGCCTCCAGTAGCAACGTTTATTTCCGTTTTTTTTTTTATTAACACGAAAACCTCTTTTTAAGCGTAATTCGCGTCTGCTAGGGATAAAAAAAAAAAGATTTTTTTCCCCTTCTGCTGGCATAGCACGTGCCTATACCAACGAATGGATTTCAGCAGCTGGCCGGTCGGCTTTCCTGCAGAGCATTCTATAATGCTGGTTACATGCAGGGAGCTCCACTGCTGCTGGCAAAAAACGTCTATGACAATTTTTCAGAGGACTCAAGAACCGGCGCGCGTATTATAAGTTGGGTGTACGTGCGTTCTTCTTGTTGCAGGCAGTTCTGTCAACTGCACTGCTTTATAGTTTAGCTGCAATTATCAAAGTAACACGTATTAATAAACAAAAACGGAATGTTAAATGTTAAGAGCAAGGATCTTTAAAAGTCAAAACCTAGAAGGAACACAGACAGGCTTTGACAGTCAGGGTCTAGGTGTAAAATTTTGTTGGTAAGAGACTGGTAAGCATTAGGCCCTTACTACCTGGTGGCCAGCTTTCGTCCTTAAGAATTGGAAAGCAATAAATACATTTTGACGAAAAACTGTAATTGATCCTCCTATAACGACCCATGTGATGATCCAATGGTTGTATGGTGTATGTTTCCTGCTTTGCTTTATGCTGAAAAGTTTATTTTCTGGTTTGCTAAAGTCCAACTTTTCTAGTTAGCACCCCTCAGAACCAGGATAGGACAGACATCAACTCTAAAACGAAGATTTCTGTCCTCTCCTGGTTCTGAGGGGTGCTAACTAGAAAAGTTGGACTTTGAAAATGTTGGGTCGTCAGTTTTTTGTGGACCACCCTGTACACAGGTAGAGGGCATTATTAGTTGTCATCAGTTACCTTAACTCTATGAAATTCGTATGAAGATAAGTTTAAAGAAAATTCTTTATATTTCAAGCACAAAAAAACCTGCTAAATCCATACATACACACGTTCCAATAGATAGGTTTATATTTACATTTTTGGAGTTGCAAAATTGTCTCAAGTCATTAAGCAAATCCAATATTACTGGGTGTGTTTCCTGCTTTGCTTTAGGTTGAACTGTTCCCCCCCCCCCTCCGGTTTAGTAACATGTGGTAGCATATCCGTAGCAGAGCATTTCACCAATTGCCTTAACTGTTGAAATTTGTATAAAGATAACCAAAAATTTTAAAGCATCAAAAGACAAATGCGTTCTTATAGTTCTTTAAAGATATTCCAAGAACAAAGAAAACGCTACTTCCATTCATGCACACGTTCTATCCAAGTAGACTAGAACTGAGCTAACCACTGGGCAGTAAGCGGCTAATTCTTACCAGACTCTTACTGACACAATTTTACACGTAGACCCTGTCAAAGCGTATCCGTGTTCCTTCTAGCTGGTTTTAACTTTTAGACCCTTACGCTTCATATTTGACGTTCCGTTTTGGTTTTATTTCTTTCTGCCAAATGATTGACCCTTTAACAACCACTTTTTTTTCACGATCCTACCATTTTTTTTTAACTCATCAGTCATGGGATTCGAACCGGTATTCAGTTGGTTTGGCGGAGACGACGACGACGCTAACTACTGGGCTGTGCTTGTCCGCTATGCTCGGGGTCCCCGGGGATCCCTCACATAGCTTGGGGGCGCATTTGGACGCTTGTTTTTTTCACCAACTAAGCCGTATTGGCTATACGGTTGGTAAAGGGTTAGGTTAGGTTAGGTTAGGTTAGGTTAGGTTAGGGTAGGTTAGGTTAGGTTAGGTTAGGTTAAATAAGCTAATACTTCCCAAGCTATTTTTAAAGATAATAAATATATAATTTTGTATTAGTTTCTCAACGTGTATTAAGTTCAAAATAAAGAAGGCGACAGTTTTTTTCCAGGATAGCAAGAACATTGGCTATTTCACCAAAATGTGCTTGGAAATTTGCTTGCTTACAAAGTAAAATATGCACTGGAAGGTGGTTTGCTTTAATAAAATGGCTCAAGCAGAAAATGTGCCTAAATTTCAATTAAGAGTAAAGATTGGCATATTTTAAGTTAAGGTTTCATTACGTACAAATTAATTAAATGTAAGATCGACTAGGAGTGGCACGATAATCGATAATTCGATAATATCCCGGTAAAAATGTTCGTTCATTATTGTATTGTACTTTTTCTTACTAACCCAATTATCGAGCAAACTGACGAGCATTTGTGTTCCACACAGGAGTTGTACAAATGTCAAATTACTGATGTTGTTCATGTTCGTTGACATTTGTAGTTACATCCGTTTGTGGTGTGAGAGATGAGGCAGCCAATTTTTTTGTGTGTAATTTAATTGTATTTGCCTTTACTTTTACTCGGCCGAGCAGCCCACTGTTAATAGGCTTCAACCAAGGCTTTTTTTTTTGTAATTAATAAAATTAAAATGGTTATTCCTCAAATTTTTTTTTATCGAAATATTATCAATTCTTTGAAAACTTTTTGTCGGGTTAAACATTGTTGTATCGTGCCAGCCTTAAAGGGCAATTACATCCATTTTGACATGCATGTTTTACTTTTGGATCACTTACACAATAACTAAACACGAGAATTGCGGTAAGAATACGTTAAGTACGTCCGATGCAACAATTTAATTACTGCATCACCACAACACGATATGGAGACCACCATTGGTATGCTGGAATGTGCAGAAATTAACCCTTAAAGTGCTGAGGACGAGTATACTCGCCAAAAACACAAGCACAGCTTGGAGTCCTAAAAACAGAGTCCAAAGTATGCACGAGATCCAACAATGGAGAAACGACAACAATACTAGGTTCCCTTAAGAAGCCGACTCTAGGGACGGCCGTGGCCGAGTTGGTAGAGGCGTGTTTCTGAAGTTAAAGAGCTCCTTCAAGTTGCTAGTTCGAGTCCCGTACAGGTTACCTACTTTTTTAGAGATAGAAAATTAATTCAGCAGTCAAGGGGTTAATGCCGACAGACGGTGCTTATCAATTTCGACTCGCAGCCGACTGAGATAGCTCTGTTGGCCGTTTGACGCTTGAGCTACTCGCAGCCAACAGAGCTATCTCAGTCGGCTGCGAGTCGAAATTGCTAAGTACCATCTGTCCGCATTAATTTCTGTGCGTTCCAGGAAAACAATGGAAAGTATTGCAGTAATTAAATTGATGTTTCGGACATACGTAGGCGGACGTACGTAGGCTTACCGTAATTCTTGCATTTAGTTATTGTGTAATTGCCCTTTAAGTTCGACTCAACTGAAATTTACATCAGCGAATTTTGTCTGGCCAAAATGGTCGTTTACACTATTTTACACATTATGTAACAATTACAGAGGTGATGTGTGAATTGTGTAAAGTAAACTTTTTTCTCCTGATGAAGATCCCAGAACGACAACAAATATTTCCCGACGCAATTTCTGGTTCAATGAGTAAAACTTAATATTTTTGTAACCAAATACAGCTTTCCAACCAAGTCGAAATGCCCCTCTAGCCAATTTTATTCTGGCACCCTGCCACTGATTCCTCATCCCGTCCCTACACATTGGCAAGAGAACGTTCCTGGAAATGTGCCTGTGCTCCTGTCAGTAATGGCACATAAAAGAGATACCCTAGGAAATTTCCTAGAAAAATTGTCTTTCTCCATCCTGAGATAATCTCTACTTTCAAGCTTTTAAGCTGAATATCTCCTTTATCTTTAAACAAACAGAGCTTTGCGTTTGTTTGCGGTCTGGGAAATTTTCTGAAGTTAATTGCTTAGACGTCTTAAAAATCTGCTTAAACTGAGTAAGAGGGTTTCCATTGCATTTTTTAAGCATGGAATCTTTTCTTGTGCTTTCATTTACGAGTTACTGTGATAAATTCCTCTAGGAGCTCCTTTTTTCCTTGTTCCACAAGAGTTAAGACTTTCTGTCAGCATTATCAAATCTCTGTCCTGTTCAGCTATGAAGTGAATGTAGAAGCAGTACAGTTAGGGTAAAAACTTCCAAAGCAAGTGCCCTCCCCTTAAAAAATAAACGTTATCTATATGCAATTTAATTATCTTCATCGCGGTACAACTATTTTTCATTTAGTGCAGAGTCACTATTGGTAAAAGCTTGTAACCTGTTTAAAATAGACCTGCCAACCTACACGCTCTTTATTCATATTGAGTTATTCTTTAGAAGCAATGGGGCTGAGCAGTATGTAGGTGTGGTAGACAGGTGTTCTTTCTGGTCGCTGAACTGTTTCCCACTCAAGGTTTCGTCTGGTCAGGTTCCCCAAGTTGAGATGCAACTTGTGGACTACACCCAGCACCTGGTCAGCTGTTGAAAAGCTGACCGGTTTGTGGTCACTTACAAACTCTAGGACAAGCTAATTTAAAGCTGCGCCGTCTACTGTTGCCATACATTCACACACAGTAGTATTTAAAGCATTTACTTTGTGACACCTAACCATTGAGTTACTAATAAACTATGAATATCTAGTGCTAGTATTTAAGCAAACACCTGCAAAATCGAGTTTATTTGTGTTTGGCTTATTTCATCGGGTTTAAACCTAGTATCTGGTTGAAAAGCTGACCAGTTTGTGGTCAGACTTATAAACTCTAGGGCAAGTTAATTTTAAAGCTGTACTGAGTACTATTGCCATATGATACATTCACACACAGTAGCATTTGAAAGAATTACTTTGTAACAGCTAATCATGGACTTACTATATAATGTATTAAATATACAGTGAATATTTAGTGCTAGTATTTATGCAAACACCTCCAAAATCGAGTTTATTTGTCTTATTCAGTCGGGTTTAAAGTAGCTTTTCAAATTTAGTTACTTGTACTTAATGGTTGATGGTGGTCAGTTCCCTTTAATCCTCTTTTTTTTACTCTTACTTTTGCCTTAATGCCCTAGCTTTTGTCTTTTGACTAGTTTTCATTTCCTACTCACCCTAAAACATTAAATAAGTCATGAAGAGGTTGATAACTCAGTACACAAACTTTACTCTTCATTCTTAATACCCACTAGCTATCAATTAATCATAAATGAAGGGACTGGGTAGCGTGCACTGCTAGTGTACAGCCAATTTGATGGCAGCTAACCTAATGCCATGTGATTCAAGCTGACAGAATGATTCCGGGGCTGATGGCCATAATAGCGAACTTCTGTGTAATGTTGTGTCCTAGTAATTCATTTAATATATGTAATCTGTAATTTGTTGTTTTGCACAACCCTCATGATTATGGTTTTAAAAAAGTTAGTAACATTGGATTGAATTCTCAACTAAAGTAAAGATCTTAATCCGGAGAGTACATGCGATTTGTTACATAAAATGGATGATTGAAGCTTAATAAGGTCTTAAAGAGCAGACAAACACTAGGAAGACGATAGGCTGGTAACAGTGTATGCAACGTTCTTTATACTTTTCCTGTTTTGTGCATCCTTCATTGTTGTAAATGCGCCACCGAGTTTGCCACTCAAATTACATGTTTCCATCACGAAACAGTGACCAATTTAATAATTTCGTTTTACCAGCAGGGAGCAGGGTTCATACACAGCTTTGAATTCATAGACTAACCTTAAATAAAAAATGAAAAAATGGGAACTTGTGAAAGCCTGGAAATAGCCTTGAATTTTATTAGTGTACCATTTTGTGGTCTAAACTGTGATCACTCAAGCTTAGCTGACAATCACCGAGATGTCAGTTAAGATTGAGTGATCAGGTTGGGACAGAAAACTTGGGGGCAGCCCATTTTGGCTCAGATATCGCTACTTTCTCTGGCAAAACTTGATGGGTTCCTTCACCTTTGTGGGGTTTTTGTATATTATCATCCCTTTTGGTTGTTTAATGGTTTTGCTTTAGTGTAAGTATTGATTATGAGCTCCTTATGAAAATATAATTGTAAATCGCTTCTTGAACAGCCTAAAGAAAATACTCACTTTGGTCGCTGACTCATTATATTCAATAAAGTGTACGTTGTATTCCATTTAAATGTAAAACAGAAATAAGTGAGCACAATAAGTTAGTTAAATTTAGGCCTATTTAATTATTTTTGTTGGTCTTTCTACTCGAGGAGAGGTAACCCTTCACGGATTGGATTTTCTTTGTCGTAAACAGTTTAGTAGACGATGAGATAGTTTATTTATTTTAGATATGTTACAATTAAATATAACATTTCGATTTAATTGTGAAACGGAAACAATAAGTTAACCGAGGCTGCATTGTTACTCGGCTATGGAGGACAATTATTTTGATAACAGATGGCGTGTTCCCAACGTTCACGAAAATAGCATTACGAATTATAACAATCTTTGGAATAAAAACCTCCCCAAATGTCAAACCATGAAAGGTACCTATTCAAGTCAAACGTGAACAGAACGTCAAATTTCAAGCATATCGGTCGCATAAATTATTTTATCTGAGTGGAATTAGCTAGTAATTAATAGTAAATTAGCTTCAAATCAACGATGTTGAGATACCTTTTCGTATTGAAATATTTTATGCACAGCTCTGAAACAGGACTTTCTGTTGTCTACTCGGTAAGCCCCGTTGATCTGTACAATTTCCAAAGCTTTGTTGCATGGATATTTGGTATTCAATACCAGAAAACGCCAGTTTAATGACTCGGGTAAGAGAAGCAGTGGCTTCCCTTCGCCCAATTTCTGATTACGTCCTAATTTGAACAACAACAATTAGACGTCATGGAAAGCCAACAATCTGAACTTGATGGGCGAAGCACTAGCGTCCTTCTGAATAACTAATTTGTTAACCGAATGCTTTGCTTTTGTGAAAGTTTTCCAAATTGGGAGACTGAAAGAGCGATGCAATGCAGTGCCAGAAGGGATCGTTGAGCATGTAACTGTGCCTCTAGCTGTTAAATGCTGTGTTCTTCCGAACTCTTCTTCCTTTGATGAGATGAACATAATGTTGGTACATTAGTTGAGAAGGGTGAAAAAGTTAAACCAATTAAAA
>JAHWFP010047754.1:29060-50663 GCA_023313725.1 Lithobius niger | reverse complement strand
TTTTTTCAAACTAACTTGAAGAGAAAAAACGATGGCGGCAAGTGGCGATGATGCTCCCGGCTATGGGAAGTACAGAGGGTCTCCACCGAAACGAAAGGAGAAGAAGGAGGGTGAAGAAGAAAAGCCACCACGTAGACAGCAGAAAGCCACCAGACGTGGGGAAGCCAAAAAGATGGAAGCCAAGGCCACCACTAGGAAAGAAGGAAAAAAAACAGGAAGGGACGCCTCTACTGCTCCAGAAGCACCCAACCAGGCAAACTGTTCAACTTCTAGAGGGCGCCATGGCAACAGACGACACCAGTCAAGGGAGAGAGGTGGCAACACTCCAAAGAGGGTACGCACGGCAGAGAAGGCAACGCAAACTACCATCGTCAGAACTCAACATGTCGGGGCCCAGGTCTGGACAGGACCCCAAGGAAGGAAGTGTTTCTTCTCCCGTGCCACTGCAACCAGATGTGAGGATCACTGGTGCCAGGAACTCAAAAACTACAAGCTACAACTGGGTAAAGAAGGTCATCCGTTGGCGGAGGTGGTCAAGCACCAGTTCCAAAACGATCTTCCAGAAGCCATGGAGAATCCCTGGGGTGTGCCATTCATCAAGGTAGTGAATTCGGCGTCCACGGAGGGCACAACCGGTGCCGAGGCCAAAGATGGATGTGGACAACTTGTGGCAATTCATTCTACTAGTTCGGCGTCAGGGGTCTTGGAGGACAGAATCTTGGAGTTACCTGCTGCAACGGAAGGTGAGGAGGATGAGCGATTCCTGCTGTGCGCTGAGGATCTTATGGATCTGGATGAATCAGTCGAGGAGGATCCGTGTAAGAAGGACAATTAAGTTCATACCGGAGTAAAACCCTTCAAGTGCAGTGATGTGATGAAAAAAAAATAAAGTAACTTACCTGGTGTTGGAGAAAAGCCATTCAATGTAAGATGTTAAAAACTTTCCGGTGAAATGTGGTGAAAGCCATCGAACTTTTAAGAGAAACCATTCAAGTGTGATTCGAACATTCATGGCAAATTTGAACTTTTTCATACTGGAGAGAAGCAATTTGCTTGTAATGTTTTATAGTTTTAAGTATTAGCTTTTGAGACTGGGCATTTCAGTATTAGATCCCAGGAGGCATTTGATTGTGAATATTTTTATTTTATCAGCCTAGAAAGCTTATTTGAGACTTGGCCCAATTGGCCCAAGTAAGAATTAAGTCGTGGGACTTTTTGTGAAGTTTTTTTTATTTTTATGAGTTTAAAATAAATGACTTGAACTAACTTTATAAACCTTATTGCAGGCTTAGAGGGTACTGAGTAATACATAAGGTCTCCCTTTGCCCTAAGCAAAAACTTAGGGGGGGGAGATATAACATGCTATTTACGAATAGCAGGGCGCACCTTGTGTGAACGCACATGGTGCACCTTGCAGTTACATGAGCTGCTTGGCGTCCTGTCAACTTCCGTCTACACCGGAACTTGGCCGAACGCCAACAGCCGGGAACGAGGCTACTATATTGTTCAAAACCAGTTAGAGCCGGCTCCAACCTGTTAGCAGTTACGCAACGTAATGCCTCAGGCGACTTCTATTGTTCTGGCCCACGCATAAATACGAGGGCAGGGACCATGGGAAGCCACTTGGTGTGGGGCAGGCAATTCGAAAGGTTGTCTCCCTGGACTCAGCTAAGGATAAGACCAAGCTCCTAAACTTGTGTTTTATGCCTAATATGTGTTCTCAGTGCATAGACCCCTAGCTATGCAGTAAGGAGTAAATTGGCTTTAAGATTATTCTTGATTTCATTCGTCTACTCCCTGAGTACGTCACACAAAGCTGCAGGGAGCGTGTTGATGTATTTTAGTCGTTGAACTTGTTGAATCTTCTGCTTGAGCGGCTTGCACGGGGCGAAGGATACACTCGAAATCGGCATAGACGATGCGCGAAAAGGGGTTCTTACGGTTGAAATGCCGAAAATTGAGAAAATTCTCTCCGGGTGACTTGAATGTAACAGCTTGTGGCGGATTGATTTTCACGCATTCTTTCCGGTGAGTCGAGAGCATCCATTCTTTTCCAAACCTGGTGAAACAGTTCCGGCAATAGAATTTACGGTGACTGCCCGTGCCTCGGAAGCGTAAAAATCCTGCGATGTTTCTGATGGCACAGTCATGGGTGTACACCGTTCCAGAGTCTTCGTCGTATTTGCCACCCAGCAGGAGAAGATCGATGGGTTGACCGTCGAAATTTTTAGAGACACGAAGCGGGTACAATCCTTCCACATCGTGAGAACCTATAACGTTGATGGAGAGAATGTTCGCCTTTTCGAATTTGCCAATTTCACCGAGCTTCATTGGGTAAGGAATCATGCTGGTGTCGAGCATGGCTTCGAACTCGAGATAATCGTCTGGGTCTTCGCCGGTCAGTTGTAAACCTGCGGCAAGTACCGAGTACAAAAAGCATTTCTGGTCGTTCAGGTTTTGGACATTAACCACGGCGTACGATTTGCCAGCGAGCGCCTTAGGGAGCGGAATGTAGAACGTTGCCTGCAGCGGTTTGTACGTTGCCGCCCTGATGACGAGGTTGTTCAGTCGGGAAATAACTCAACCACTTCCACGCTCGGCAAAAGCGTCGATAGAACTTTAAACCTTATCAATTGCCTTATCGTGCAAGAGCGCAGGATTATCATTCGGATTGTAGATTTCCGTGTATCGGGACCAGAAACCTACCTGAATTACGGTCGTATCCCTCACGAATTCGATCCCTAAGCAGATTTGGGTCTTGCAGTTGACCATCTGGTTTAGACAAACCAATAAAAGCGACTGCAAGGCCATTCGAACCGACAGCAGAAACTGCAGTGGATCGATGAGTCCCAATTCTTCCGGCAGGGGCATCTCGTATTAATGGTGGCAGAACCCCTGCATTTGGGACAGACGAACGCAATCCCTCAGATATACGGGTAAGTTGTCGACGAAGCACTCGCATTCTTCTCTCAGAATGGATGAGTGCGTCGACCGACGGTGATTGCGTAGTTGAAGTTGCGAAGCGTATATTTCTGCGCAGTCAACACAAGTAAAATATATTTTAGTATCCATTTTGAAAATATAAAATATTTATCCTTTTTTATTATTAAGGAAGAAAAAATTTTAGGAAGGGAAGAAAAAAAATTGTGGAAGGGAAGAAAAAAAATTGAGGAAGGGAAGGGAAGAAAATAACATTTTTTAAAAATGTTTATTGCATCGAAATATTTTTACATGGAAAAAAAGGAAGGACATATTTATTTAAGATTGCTAATGTTCTCCGTCCAGCTGTTGTACTTGGAGTCATAGCCCTTCCATTTAACGAAGTAAAGCATTTTCCCATCTTTTCCTTTCTTCTTACAAATACTTGTTCTACTAAAAACATTTCGGGAACTAGAGTTTTTTGAAGTTCCGGTTCGTAAAAACCTCCGAGCACCAGTTCACCCGACTCGTCTTTAAGAAGATAAGTAACCGGTTGAGTTTTTGCATTTTACGGATCGTGAAAACTTCGTTAGTAAAATTTTGCAAATACCCCTTATCGAAAATTTTCTTAACTTTAGAAATCCTGACTTTATTTCCTACGGCGAATTTAGGTTTGTTCAACAACCGTTTAGTACTAGTTCGTCTCAACAACGGTTCGTGACGTTTGGTTACTTCCCTCAGTTTAAGTTTTGTGGTTGAATGAACCGTATCATTGTAATTGGAAACTAGCTCGTCGATAATGTGCGTCCACTCGTAAGTCCCCTGCCTGGTGAATCCTTTCCACATTCGAGTTTTTAGGGTTCTGTTGAAACGTTCTCCCACGCACGCCTTCTCAGAGTACGTAGAGTACATATTGATGTTATGACGCCTAAGTAGGGCTTTGAAGTCTTGGTTGTAGAACTCACTACCTAAATAAATTTGTAAATTTTTAGGGGGTGTCGCTCCCGCGAGTATTTTCTTGAAAGCTTCGGTAACGTATACGCCAGATTTAGATTTAATGGGAATGGCCCAAGCGAACTTGGACATGACGTTAATGCAGGTTAGTAAGTAGTTAAACCCTTTATTTAGGTTAGCGTAAGGTATCATTTCGACCAAGTCAGCCTGCCATAGATCATTCAGGCTCAGTACAATCACTTTGCGTCTCGGAAAATTTTTTTGCGTTGGTTTGTGAAGTTCTTTTACGAGTTGATCCATTTTTTTTATTTCCCGTTCCAAACTTTAGTTTTGTTTTCATTATTTTCTTAACGATCGAAGCGGCAAGCTTTTCCCTCCACGCCAGAGAAGGATCATCTCTCACTCTTTGAGCTTTAGAAATCAGGACTTCATACACATGCCGATCCTTTAAGTCTGAGCTCTCGGAGTAAGCGATGTCGTGTTCTTTGCACGCTTCGTCTAGTTTATTATTTCCCGGGTCTTCTCAAGCCAATCTTTTTTCAGTTCCCGGACCGCAGTATTGGTAGCCCGGCAATGCATTTCTAGAGGTAACGTATCTACGAGTTTGTTTACGATTCCCTTCCCAGACTTGATAAAGGAAGCTCTTTTCATCCCGCACACCTCGCAAAACACAACTTGCATCAGCCTTTTTTTTTTGCGGTGATGATAACGGACGGCTCGGGCCCGTCAGAAGTGCGACGTTTACATTTGACGCAGTACCTCATCTTGATATTTTTTGATTCCATGGTTCTTTGTTTATATACGATTTTTTTAACCTAAACCTAAATTTTGAAAAGCCATCCTTTTTGTCCCGAGCAGTTATAATTTGTCTTTGCTGCGTTTCTGATAAAATTTCGACCATCTCGTTTCTATGCCCGTCGTGGCCGGCCAAAGCAGATTTATACAAAAGCCTGAGTCTCTTTACCAAGTCATTAGGATCGTCGTAATATTTGTAATCTACCCTGCTACCCACTTTTTTAACCATGCCCGTCCCTTGTTTTTTGAGGTCTTCCCAAATCGGACCAATAATAGACCTGTACTTGGCGCTACGACTAGATTTGGGTTTACGAGTATTTGGGTTGTTTAGATAAATAGCGTCAGTATTTTTTAACATGGCTGCATAAACTGCTTTTACTTCCGGCGCGAGGGTAGTTTCCTTCAAGTCTTTGAAAACTAGCAAATTCCAAAGGCAGCGTCGCCTACGTATTGCTCCCCCTCGACCACTACGTCATTCTCAAAGATTTTAACCGTTTTATTACCGAATGTCAGCTCACCTTTTTTCTTATCGTACTGTAACCCGAATACTGGGTCAGTTTCTTTGGGATTTTCGAAAAATTTTATCAAGAAATATTTAGCAGTGTCTCCAATATTTTGACCAGGTAACACACTATCGAGGGACCTTAGAATAGTGATGTTAGGAAGCTCAGGGAGAGTGGAAATGCATCTAGCTTGCACCGCGGAATATGAAGGGGTGAGTCTAGGACCGGTGCTCGTAGTTGCGTATTCGGTTTTGGACTCGGGTGGAATTCGCATTATTGGAGTTACAGCCGGACTTGAATATTGGGCGAGGCTGTAATCAAGAGATGTTTTCTGACTAGGTGCAGAGGAGGGTTACAGAGCCAGTGATTCGTAGTCGTCACTATATTCTTGGTCACTTTCTTCTTCTTTATAAAATTTAATCGGGGTCGTCTGTGTGGCTAGAGTGTTTTTAATCGGTTTAGTTTGCGTAGCTAGAGTGTTTTTAATTGGCGTAGTTTGCGTGGCTCACCGAGAACCGGTCTCGGTTTCAGGGTGCTTACTACCGGTTTAAAAAATTCTTGTAGCGATTCTTCTTGTTCTCTCTCCCCCAAACGTTGATTAAAAAACTTTTTAGTTAAACGTCTTTTGAGTTTTGCGATTTCTCGTTTTGTCTCCATTCTTTTGTTTAATAGGCAAAACGAACGTTTATATCTTCCCTCGTTAACGTTTTGTTTAATTGCTAAAAACCCGTAATGTTTTTTCCAACAATTTTGATACAACGTTTTAAAGTCCGAAAATTCTGTATCGGGGCCAACGTAATTTTCGTAAACGTGTTTCAAATTTAACTCATCCACTGGAAAAAGAATTATTAAATTTGCGTTGTCTCTAACCACTTGTTTAGGAATTCTCGTGTAGGACTGACTGCAATAAAAAATATCGGCGTTTGAATGACGCCCTTGAGCAAAGTAACGTTTGATGTTTTTTTGCTTGTCCAAAAGGCAATCGTCAAAAACAATCAGGTTTCGATAATTTGGGTCCAGTTCTTCGGGTGGAATTAAATCAATTTGAGAATCGTGAAAAAAAACGACATTCCGTCCTATTTTTTCTTTAATTTCACCAAATATAGACTGCAAAGCTTTGTACTTTGACTGACATAAAGTTTTACTGTAAATAAATAACCGGTCGTAGTCGAGCCATCTTACAGGTTACAGGTGAAATTAAACAGTAAGTTAGTTTTTCCGCAATTTACGGATCCTATAATTGGACATCTGATATTTGAAGGTAGAAATGGATGATTTTTAGGTTCTTTCTTAGGTACGAAAAAGTCATAGTTTTTAATTTTCATAGCTTTTTTATTTACACATTTTTTAATGTTAAGAGATACCAAACCCATAAAGTCTTCATCCGTAAATCTGTCGTTGGAAACATTTGAATGAGCTCCATAGTCTATGTTGCACCATAAGTTCACGTTGCTGGGAGAATCATCAGTGACATACACTGCGGTAATTTTCCCGCTGCCTTCCGTCAAGTTTAAAACGTTGTAAGATGGCAAGTTAAACCAGCGTTTGTCGATAACATTTTTGTTAAGTTTCTCTCTAGTTTTGTAATGTTCTTTTACACCCAAGTTCTAAGACAGAGCGGTTTGTCTCCTTCGTTCACCTTTTCACAAGAGGGGTAACAGGGGTAAGCCGCGTGCATAGAATTGGGATAATTGAACGTAATCAAGGACACAGGTTTTTGCTCATCAAACTCGATCTCTAGTTTTTTACAGATGTACCGTTTTAGATTTTTTGAGTTTCCGGGTCGCTGGGTGGAATCCAGCCTTTATATTTCGATTTTTCGTCCGAAACGGGAGTTCTCCGGACCCTTTAAATCTCAAAACTGAATGGAAGGAGACAAGGAAAACTTTACACCGTTGTTAATCTTTGTGCCTTTGTCGTTCTTAACTTTCAGCAAGTTTTTTTGCAAGAGATTGGAAAGATGGTTGAGACATTTTGAGGTTTATTTTGAGGTTCTTCCTTTTATTATATACGAGAAATTTTAAAAATAAGTCTCATCGGTACATTAAAAAAATTTCTCGTATTTAAAAAAAAGATGTCGGTCAATAAGTTTGGACAAGCATTGAAAAGGACGAGGGAGGGTGAAGTGATGGGAGTCGGTCCGAGAGGACAGCCGAACTAGGATACGTTTTAACCCCCGAAAACAACTACGACATGCAAAGCAAACGTGTTACTAAAGTAGGAGCTGCTATCGAACCTGAAGATGCGGTAAATTATTCTCAGATCGGTACTCTGGCAACGGAGGTTCAGAAACTTAAAACCGATTTGCCTCCTGCCATTACTCTTCTCACCGACGAGTTGACTTCTGCCATTTCTAGTACGGAAAAAAATACGTTGTATGTAGATGATGCTGACGGGAATTTCTGCGCGAGGAAGAAGCAAATTAAGGACATAGCTTTTCCCCGGCACGCTGCTGACTCGGCATCAAAAGTGTACGTCGATAGGAATTGTTTATTACAAGACGACCAAAAAGTATACTTTAAGTATAATTAAAAAGTATAACTTAAGTGAACCTACTTTACTGAACGATGTTGTTACTAAGGTATTTATCGACAGCAATTGCTTGTTACAAGATGAGCAGAAAGAATATGTTACGATTTTCTCGTGGGGGGGGGAAGAAACTCATGAAGAGTTTTAGTACCTTCAATCACCTATTACTCTCCAGGAGCCTACTAATTCACTCTTATACGGCCGTCGGTTTTACAAGGAGTATAATTCTCACTCGGGGGGGGGTTAAGAAGAAGGCGCAGAGAGGTCCAAGGGAAAAATCTTCCTCAGAGGGAACTAAGTTTCTGGCAACTCTTATTTATACGACCTCTGGTAATAAAATAACAGGATAGGTTGCTGAAAACAAAGACATGTAGATCTTAAACCTACTGAGAAACCATCTGAAGGAAGAGGAAATAAAATAAACTTAAATTCACATAATTTGGATTTATTGATATATCCAGCTTTAAACTAATTTTCTCTCATTAATTCTTGCATTTACAGAGCTGCACCAGGCAGACAAATGGGATTATCAAAAAATAATAAAAATCAGCCAGCGTTAAAATATTTTACATACAATTATTTCGGATTTGATATCCCAGTTCAGAAAATTCTTAAGATTCACAATTGGCTAGGTATTCAACAAAATTTTTTTGTAAAAGGTTAACCTTCAGAAAAACTTAACAAAATTAATATACTACAATAAAACCATTGGACGGCTCTTTTTCTTCTCAGGGATGATGGCGGTCACTCACACTAAAGTTAGCTTGGCTACCCGGCCCATACACTTCACGGCAAGGAGGAGAAAAACTCAAAGGCGTGCCTCGCTGTACTGCGGGTACCTGAATTAGTTCTACAATGGGCTTTCGGTTCCGAGAAACAAGGAAAATATACATGAATTAACACTTGAGCCAAATTTAATTAACCTCAGATTTAGACGGGTATGAATTCCATATGAAAGACACAGTTCCAAACATACGGCTTATCATACGTACAAAATTCGGCGCACTAATTCCTCATTCCCCTCTCAAAAACCTGTTAAAAAGGTGCTTGGCTTATCGGCATTCAAAGGCGTCTCACCTCCTTCTTTGGGACGTTCCACAACATGGCTTCATATCATTTCAAACCGTTAATTTCCAATTAGGGTGTTTTCGAAAATGAACTAAAAAGTACGGTGTTTGAAACGGCATCAACTTACGTTATTAAAGTGGACCAGGATGACGGCATTCAAGGAGGCATGAAGAGAGGCGGCACATTGCTGAAGGAACACATGAAGTGGACGAACCCGTACGGTAAGACTCTCAGCGTCTTTAAACGGTGGAATTAGACGGACATCCTTCTGTCCTCACGGGAACCGGGCTTCCACTCTCACCAAAAGACCCATGTCAAGGCTCGGGGGTTCAACCAATTACGTGAAAGATAGTCAAGAGCCCTTCAGCAAACGTCTTCGCTCATCCTTTCCGCAACCATCCCAAACGAAGAGAGATACGTCCAACCCCTGACTCGCTGACCGAATCTTCAAGGCCTTCACCCCGCACTTATAAGCACTGCCATCTCATTAGCATAAGTTTACACAAAGAGCTTTTAACAAATTCCGAAAATAACAGGAACACATGGTATTTTTTTTTCAAATATTATTCAATATAAAAACATCCAAAATAGATTAATTCACGTGTCTTCGTTTACTAACCTGAATTCAGGAAAAAAACTCAATTTAAAGTCAAGGCCCATCGAGATATGAGAAAATGCTTGAGACGAAAGCCAGCCAGATTCGAAGCCACGGCGCACGCCTATCAGGAATAAAAAAAAAAACAGAATCCCAAGCACCAAACGGAGAAACCCAAGATCGGCATAGGCAAGAGTAAAAAGGCCCACAGTGTGCTCGAGTCCCCAAAAAGACTGAATCCCGTCCAAAATTCTCACATAATCCCCCCGTCCATGAAAAAAAAGTTTGACCTAATCTTTTTCCTATAAATTTTACTTTCTACTACCAGAAAGAAAAATTTTTTTATATCAAACAACACGTTACAGGCCTCCAACAAACGATTCACAAAAAAAATCTCAAAGTGTTACCAGATCTTATTTAGTGTAGTATAAACTTCTTATAAAGTCAAACAAAGCTGACTAGGATTCAGTACCTTTAGAACGTTGAATTAAATTTTTCATTTCCTTTACTCAAACTGAATAAAAGACATTACCAACAAGTTCTTCATCAGTGTAAACCAGTTTACCAAAGCATATCTGCTCAGCAAAACGTCACCCATTACACCAAAAAAAGTCATAATTGTTTATACAACACCATAATCTTAAGCCAATCCACATACTTCGCAATGTTAACCTAAAATCCTAATTTATACCCCCAAGTTTCAAGGTCAAACGTGAAAGCATAGACAGTATCGTAATGTAACACAAAATGGTTAATCACACCCTCAGGCCATATTACTGAAAGAAAACTTATAAAAGCATAGTGGGGGAAAATTGTACCTTCATTTATCTTTCTATTATTTACGCACAGGACCAGTTAGTACAGAAGCCCAACAATGGAACGTACCACTTTCAAAGAAAGTAAGAAAGAAGAAGGGGGGGAAAGTTTACAACGGAAGCTTAGATGACAATAGGGAAGGGGGAAAAACATCTAGTTGAGTAACCAGAATTAATAGTGAACCTAGGCCAAACTAGCCCTTTAACCCGACGTTAACTAAATCATAACCAAACATGCATCACATATCACAAAATACATGCTACCACAAGACCCATAAAACAAAACCAGGGCGGATTACACTTACACTGTTTATCAGGAATTATAAGATTTTAACTGAGAAGCATGAAAAGTACCCTTCAAGGTTTTTAAAGTGGTGGGACTCTCAAGCTGGTATGTTAGAAAGTTAACCTTTTTCTTTATAGCATATGGTCCTTCCCATCTATACGATAATTTAGCAGAGATAGTCTTAACCTTATCACTTTTAAAGTGTGCTTTCTTGAGAACCAAGTGGCCAATCTCAAACTCAACAGGTTTTTTTTTCTCATCCAAAGTAACCTTGTTAGCATCCTGTTGATCCAACAGATTGCGGCGTGCCAATTCCACAGCATCCTTTATGCGTTTCGTGATATTCACAGCCCAAGCAGACGTTTTCTTATCCATAGGATAACCATCTAAGACATTGCTCTCGTGGGGCAAACGCATTTCCCGACCATATTGTAAATATGCAGGTGAGAAGCCAGTTGATTGACAAATAGCAGCACGAAGGCCCATAGCAATAAACGGTAAATCTAAATCCCATTTCTTATGATTCTTGGCACATCTTGTACAAATGAGAGATTTCACTGTCCTTATCAAACGCTCAGATTGATTACCTTCTGGGGAATAGTATGACAGACAACGATGGTCGATGTTGTAAATTTTACATAAAGCCTTAAAAATTGAGGCAACGAAATTTTTTCCATTGTCAGAAACCATAATTTTACAGGCCCCCTGTCTTGAAAAAACCTCCCTAGCAAGTGTCTCAGCAATGGTGGTTGCAGTAGAATTTTTCATCGGAAAGAGTTCTGGCCACTTAGTTAAAGTATCCAAAGTTACTAATAAAAACCTGTTTCCCTTACTACTCCTAACAAATGGACCAGCCACATCAATACACATAACATCACCGGGTAGCTGAGGGATGGGTGCTCTCCCTGTAAAGCCACCACGACCCGTATGTGAATTTTTGCATTTTTGACATTCAATGGACTTTTTAACATAGGCGGACACGTCTTTCACCATACCAAACCAGGTGTAATTTCTTTGAAGAGATTTCAAGGTTTTAGTAATGCCAAAGTGTCCTGCAGTAACACTATTATGGGCAATCGCGATCAAACGCACCCTTTCCTCCTTAGGTACTAAAACACAAAAAGTTTCATCACTGCCTAGAGAGCAGAATTTTCTCCCAATAACCCCGTCGAGTTCAGAAGCAGTTCTTGGCGCTACGACTAGATTTGGTTTACGAGTATATGGGTCGTTGTGATAAATAGCGTCAGTATTTTTTAACATGGCTGCATAAACTGCTTTTACTTCCGGCGTGAGGGTAGTATCTTTCAAGTCTTTAAAAACTAGCAAATTCAAAAGGCAGCGTCTCCCTACGTATTGCTCCCCCTCGACCACTACGTCATTCTCAAAGATTTTAACCGTTTTATTACCGAAGGTCAGCTCACCTTTTTTCTTATCGTACTGTAACCCGAATACTGGGTCAGTTTCTATGGGATTTTCGAAAAATTTTATCAAGAAATATTTAGCAGTGTCTCCAATATTTTGACCAGGTAACACACTATCGAGGGACCTTAGAGTGGTGATGTTAGGAAGCTCAGGGAGAGTGGAAATGCATCTAGCTTGCACCGCGGAATATGAAGGGTGAGTCTAGGACCGGTGCTCGTAGTTGCGTATTCGGTTTTGGACTCGGGTGGAATTCGCATTATTGGAGTTACAGACGGACTTGAATATTGGGCGAGGCTGTAATCAAGAGATGTTTTCTGACTAGGTGCAGAGGAGGGTTACAGAGCCAGTGATTCGTAGTCGTCACTATATTCTTGGTCACTTTCTTCTTCTTTATAAAATTTAATCGGGGTCGTCTGTGTGGCTAGAGTGTTTTTAATCGGTTTAGTTTGCGTGGCTAGAGTGTTTTTAATTGGCGTGGTTTGCGTGGCTCACCGAGGACCGGTCTCGGTTTCAGGGTGCTTACTACCGGTTTAAAAAATTCTTGTAGCGATTCTTCTTGTGCTCTCTCCCCCACACGTTGATTAAAAAACTTTTTAGTTAAACGTCTTTTGAGTTTTGCGATTTCTCGTTTTGTCTCCATTCTTTTGTTTAATAGGCAAAACGAACGTTTATATCTTCCCTCGTTTAACGTTTTGTTTAATTGCTAAAAACCCGTAATGTTTTTTCCAACAATTTTGACACGTTTTAAAGTCCGAAAATTCCGTATCGGGGCCAACGTGATTTTCGTAAACGTGTTTCAAATTTAACTCATCCACTGGAAAAAGAATTATTAAATTTGCATTGTCTCTAACCACTTGTTTAGGAATTCTCGTGTAGGACTGACTGCAATAAAAAACATCGGCGTTTGAATGACGCCCTTGAGCGAAGTAACGTTTGATGTTTTTTTGCTTGTCCAAAAGGCAATCATCAAAAAAAATCAGGTTTCGATAATTTGGGTCCAGTTCTTCGGGTGGAATTAAATCAATTTGAGAATCGTGAAAAAAAAAACGACATTCCGTCCTATTTTTTCTTCAATTTCACCAAATATAGACTGCAAAGCTTTGTACTTTGACTGACATAAAGTTTTACTGTAAATAAATAACCGGTCGTAGTCGAGCCATCTTACAGGTTACAGGTGAAATTAAACAGTAAGTTAGTTATTCCGCAATTTGCGAATCCTATAATTGGACATCTAATATTCGAAGGTAGAAATGGATGATTTTTAGGCTCTTTCTTAGGTACGAAAAAGTCATAGTTTTTAATTTTCATAGCTTTTTTATTTACACATTTTTTTTATGTTTACAGAGATACCAAACCCATAAAGTCTTCATCCGTAAATCTGTCGTTGGAAACATTTGAATGAGCTCCATAGTCTATGTTGCACCATAAGTTCACGTTGCTGGGAGAATCATCAGTGACATACACTGCGGTAATTTTCCCGCTGCCTTCCGTCAAGTTTAAAACGTTGTAAGATGGCAAGTTAAACCAGCGTTTGTCGATAACATTTTTGTTAAGTTTCTCTCTAGTTTTGTAATGTTCTTGTACACCCAAGTTCTAAGACAGAGCGGTTTGTCTCCTTCGTTCACCTTTTCACAAGAGGGGTAACAGGGGTAAGCCGCGTGCATAGAATTGGGATAATTGAACGTAATCAAGGACACGGGTTTTTGCTCATCAAACTCGATCTCTAGTTTTTTACAGATGTACCGTTTTAGATTTTTTGAGTTTCCGGGTTGCTGGGTGAAATCCAGCCTTTATATTTCGATTTTTCGTCCGAAACGGGAGTTCTCCGGACCCTTTAAATCTTAAAACTGAATGGAAGGAGACAAGGAAAACTTTACACCGTTGTTAATCTTTGTGCCTTTGTCGTTCTTAACTTTCAGCAAGTTTTTTTGCAAGAGATTGGAAAGATGGTTGAGACATTTTGAGGTTTATTTTGAGGTTCTTCCTTTTATTATATACGAGAAATTTTAAAAATAAGTCTCATCGGTACATTAAAAAAATTTCTCGTATTTAAAAAAAAGATGTCGGTCAATAAGTTTGGACAAGCATTGAAAAGGACGAGGGAGGGTGAAGTGATGGGAGTCGGTCCGAGAGGACAGCCGAACTAGGATAAGTTTTAACCCCCGAAAACAACTACGACATGCAAAGCAAACATGTTACTAAAGTAGGAGCTGCTATCGAACCTGAAGATGCGATAAATTATTCTCAGATCGGTATCTGGCAACGGAGGTTCAGAAACTTAAAACCGATTTGCCTCTTGCCATTACTCTTTTCACCGACGAGTTGACTTCTGCCATTTCTAGTACGGAAAAAAATACGTTGTATGTAGATGATGCTGACGGGAATTTCTGCCCGAGGAAGAAGCAAATTAAGGACATAGCTTTCCCCCGGCACGCTGCTGACACGGCATCAAAAGTGTACGTCGATAGGAATTGTTTATTACAAGACGACCAAAAAGTATACTTTAAGTATAATTAAAAAGTATAATTTAAGTGAACCTACTTTACCGAACGATGTTGTTACTAAGGTATTTATCTACAGCAATTGCTTGTTACAAGATGAGCAGAAAGAATACTTTAATGCCACGAACAAACCGATTAGAAATCTAAGCGAACCTACTTTACCGAGTGACGCGGTTACGAAGAAATTTGTGCATGAAGATAGTTTCATGCTGATCAGTTTCAGCATGAAAAGCCCTTTGGAAAAAGCGAGCGATTGGTTCATTAATTCCGGTCCTCTCTCGAGCTTCATATGTACGAGTTCAGGTTTAATTCATAAGGCAATACTGCAGCGATCCGAGCGTTCCACTAATTGCTAAATGTAAAATAGGTACGAAAGCCCTTTACATTATGAAAATAAGGGGAGAACATTCGACACCTACCGTTTTAGAAAATCCTCACGTAATAGAAAAAAAATTGCCCATCGCGGTAGAGGCATTCGAAGTGTTTCACCCAGAAGACGTGTATTTCCAGTTAAATTTGCACGTAACTTTTCATTAGATGACTCGTCTCATCCTATCTAAAACAGCTTCGTAATTACGTGCCTTAGAGAAGGCACTTAGGAAAAATAAGCAAAAGTGACCGCACCAAATCTGGTCAAAGTTTTGTACGCGTTCGTAATTGTATTTTATTCCCGGTCCAAAGTAGTTTACGACTGACTGGGGAGGACCCATGTTGCCAAAACTATTGAAATAACAAGGTTCTCCTGAAACGGTGGAATAGGCGACCCAATGACTTCCGTCTCCATCGTGGAAATCTTCCAAGTTTACTATTCCATTTTCACCAGTAGGCCAAAGTTTAAACGGAAGCGTGTCTTTACTAAAAGTACCTCTGAATTTTGGAATTTTCATTAC
The DNA here is from genome assembly GCA_023313725.1 of Lithobius niger. Lineage (NCBI taxonomy): Eukaryota > Metazoa > Arthropoda > Chilopoda > Lithobiomorpha > Lithobiidae > Lithobius > Lithobius niger. Next base: position 35,386 of record JAHWFP010047754.1, on the reverse strand, counting down.
TCTAGCCAACCTGTTTAAATCAAAGTTCGTTAAAGGTTTATTAAAGTCGATTAAACCTTGGGAGGTCTTAAGTAAAGATCTCTGCCACGGGGTAATTTTTTTTGCTTCTTTTTTTGCTTAATTTTTTTTTTCGAGCCAGAACCTTCCACTTGCTTGTGATGTCACACTAGTTCAGCCAGAATTTTTGCATCGTTTTGTGCCTTTTTACGGCGGATACCACCCCCGCAGCTCCACCCGCCTAGCCTCCAATCCCGGCCAAAATCGGTCCTAACAGTGCCAGCGGCAAAAAGCCGCCTTTCTTTTTTCCTGATCTTGTTTTGAGCGCCATATTATCCTTTTTATTATTATTATTCAATAAACAACTTCGACTTTGCCTCTGTCCAACTTTAGATTCATTTTCCTGTCTCCAATGAGCAGAGCGTGACAAGTAGTATTGGCCAGCACTGCTGCTCTAAACTTCAATTTGACTAGTACATCCACGATTCCCGATTGAAGCCTCTCGGACTGTTTGGAACAATCCAACACCATGAGAGGATAGGCTTTCTTGAACTGAAGCAAGTCGAAACTCAAGTCGTTTGTGTCGTAGCACAGCTGCCTAAATTGCTGCGCCATTCTGTACACGCCGACGTACTCTCCAGTGGCAAAATTAGTATTTAAATCGAGAAACGGATCTCTTTCTGAATTTAAAGTCACGTGAGCATCTTGCAGACTACAGTGATCGAACACGCCAGGATTTTTTGCTAAAGAGTCTTGCCTGTTAGTTTGAAAAGCTAGAACTATCCACCTAGGTTTTTCAACAGCGGAAGTAGTCAGCACACGCCAGGTGAAGCTGGTGTTTTGAGGGAGAACGCAGCTATCATAATGCCAGTGCCTAAATCCTAAATCCACTGTCGCTCCGTAGTTGATGATATTGTAGAGTTTAAGTTTTTGCTCGTCCGAGGCAGTGACATGTAGAACGATCCAGCTGATGCTATTTAGAATGACTTTGCCATTGGCCGCTGCCGCTGCTTTGAAGATGGCGTTCGTATCGCTCGCTCGCATGAGTGTGAGCACGTGTTTAGTTCCGTAGATTAGCTTGTAGTAATTTTCGAAAAATCCCATGATGTGTTTCAGAGGGATGGCGAAGGTAAAGCTTCCCTTGGGAGTTGTTTCAATGATGATGGACGCGTGCCGCTGTTTGAAACCCAAGTTGTCTGTTAGTTCAGCAGCGACAAGCCGCACTATCCAATGCCCAGCACTGGCCGAGCAGAGCTGGTTGCTCTGCCGAGCCGTAGGTGAGCAGTACCTTCATCAGAGTACCGAACCCTGGATAATTTAACTCTTCGACTTGTTTATCACCGAGATGGTATTTGATGTTCGAAAACAGGGATATGGGAGCATTATTAATAAGACTAGCTACGTCAGCGTCCGTGTAAGCCGAGTCATCGTCCTTCAGTAACCTCCCTATAATCAGGAGGTAACTATTGGCAACGTGCAGAAATAAATCTTGGTTTTCAACATGGATTCGGATTTCCGAATTTACATTGTTGAGATTGGTGCTAACAATAGGATTGTTTCGTGGTAGGTGTAAGACTCGACCGATGAATCATACACGAAAGGTTCGTTGATTTTTAAGTAATCTTCTACTACGTTCATTTTCTGGGTGTTATGAATTTGATGAAAGCTTTGTTTCTAGGTGTCAAACCGTTTGTTTTTTTATTATTAGAGTTAAAATTAAGTCCTTTCCCTTTTTTCCAAACACGAGCATTTTTGTCCTTTTTTTAAATTTAGATCTCAAATGAAGACGCACCGTGAGCGTCTCGCCATTTAAATCCAACGGCTCGTTGGTCTGCGAAGTGAGCCAAACTCTTATATTTCTGATTAACTTTGTAGTAACTGGGAGGTAAATTAAATTATGAGGGGACTCTATGATTTCGAAACCGGGTGGGGAATTGGGATAAAAGGAATATAAAGTGGGCTGAGTATCGTTGTTTAGGTAAGAATTGCCTATGATGTCGATGTGCACGACAATTGTATTGACGGTCATAATGTCGACAGTACTTTGACTTTCTCGACTTCTCACGTAGTTGCTTAAGTCAAACCGCAAAACTGGAGCCAAACTCTTATTGCCCGAAAAGGACAAGCCGTAGTTTGGATCGGTAATTATCAAGTTGGTTCTTAAAGTGTTTAGATTTGGGAGAATCGTAATGGCATCCTTGCTGTGCCCATTTGCATCTATCGCCGACTTGAGAAATTTATTCAAGTCTTCGATTTCGTAAGCACCTGGGGTGACTAACACTTTCTGCCAGGAAGCACCCGCATCGGTCGTGTATTGAATTTCATTATTTTTTGAGGTGATGTTATGAATGCTGTTTAAGTGTCTAAATTAAGCAGAGCCAATTCGTAATTTTTTTTAGAGTCCAAATGAATGGGAGTGTTTAGATTAATTCTAAAATCAGAGTCTTTGCCGGAGAGAATAATTGAACAAAAATCCATGATGTTGTCTTTTTTTAAAAGGCGGTAAACTCGGAAAGCAGAAAAAAAATGTGAAAGCTCAAACAGCACTCGCACGACCGCTCCAGTTTTGGGAACCCCCAAAATGTTGCTCATTCGTCATTTTCATACTTTAAAGTTACCACAATGTGAACGCTTATTCATTCGTCATTTTCACGCCTTAAAGCATGTTAGTGACACCTCCAGTTTTGGGAACCCCCAAAATGTTGCTAATTTGTCATTTTTACAATTTGAAGCATTCGAGAGCTTTTTAAAGTAATCACAATGTGAAAGCTCACATAGCATTCGCACGACCTCTCCAGTTTTGGTACCCCAAAAATGCTGCTAATTCATGATTTTTTCGCTTTAAAAGCTTTTTTTAGAGTTCTTACAATGCCCCAAAACACTACCCCCCACGGATGACCTTCCCGCTCGGAGTTAACAGGAAGAACTCATGTAGCGAAAGGACATTTTTTGGTACCAAAAGGACACTGATGTAGCAAAAGGACAAATTTTGGTAGCCAAAGGCACTTTCCCATGGGTTACTTTGACCCACTTTGACCTCGACCCATCTTGGCTATGACCACACTTCCAGCATGCAAAAAGATAACAAAAAGCACTTTCCCACCCTCCTCCAGATCGAAGAAATCTAAAAAGGTAGCAAAAGGCACTTTTCCACCCTCCTCCATATTGACGACCTTGACCCGGCTTGACCTTGATGAAAACTAAAAGATAGCAAAAGGTCTCAAAAAGGTAGCAAAAAGCACTTTCCCACCCTCCTCCAGATCGAAGAAATCTAAAAAGGTAGCAAAAGGCACTTTCCCACCCTCCTCCATATTGACGACCTTGACCCGGCTTGACCTTGATGAAAACTAAAAGATAGCAAAAGGTCTCAAAAAGGTAGCAAAAAGCACTTTCCCACCCTCCTCCAGATCGACGAAAATGAAAAAGGTAGCACAAGGCACTTTCCCACCCTCTGCCAGATTGACGACCTTGACCCGGCTAGACCTGGTATGACCTTGACCCAGTTTGACCTTGGGGGGTGTTTGTCTGTCCGTGCCATATCGCAAATCCCCTTTACTGACTCCTAGTTTAATACCTGCTTGTGTTGAAAGTTTTTTTGCTTTAGTTCTGGTTCGTATGAATAATTATGTTTCCATTTTGTGTAATATTTTAATCTTTCAATGTTGTAGGCGTTTTGCTGTTTATGGAACTGTTTTGAATGTATTTGTGGGTTAGGTTTTCGTTCTGTTTCATGTGCGTGTATATGTTGCATTTTCTGTGTGTATTTTTTTTTGTATGGCATGTCACAATCCTTGTTCACTGGAATTGGATTTCATTCTGCCGTCTACCTCCCTCACCTCCCCACCCTCCCAAAAAATTCACAAATTAGTTAATTAAAACTAAAAAGTAAAATAAATAATAAAGTTAGTAGCCAAAAGTTTATAAAAAAAAAATTATGTGGTTAATAATCCAAGTGGGTTGTCAATCCACAGAATGACCTCTCTATCGGAGTCACGATATCATAATTAAGTACATTTAAACGAAGCTTCCTGATACGTAACCGAACGAAATTATTTATTCTGATTTCAAAATTGGTGTAGTGCTTATATCGTCTCCAACTCTCGGGTTGCACCTCGTTGCTGTTTTTTTTCTCTTACTTTTTGTAATTTTCTTGCAATACGCCGTTGTATCCGTCGTTATGAAGACGATATTTAGACTTGTTTTACTTCCAGCAACTTTGTTTTTTACTCTTTTCGTTCATACAGGGTTGTCGTTTGAGGCAACAGGCATAAATTCCCTGGCACATCGAACTTCGTTGTCTCGCTGTTAATGGTGACCTTGTTTGGATTCAAACTCATTATTCCCCGCAAATTCAACACTAACAAGAATTTCATAACGAAATACATAAACCGGTATTAACTGGTCCAAATAGTGTACACCAGATTACTTGCAAACACGGATTACCAAAGATTACCGAAGATTACTAAGAATACCTCGGATTACTTTGGAATACCTCGGATTACTTTGGAATACCTCGGATTACTTTGGAATACCTCGGATTACTTTGGAATACCTCGGATTACTTCGGAATACCTCGGATTACTTCGGATTACCAGTGGATACCATCGGATTACCTGTTAAAGAGGTAATTCGATGGTAATCCACTGGTAATCCGAGGTAATCCGAAGTATTCCGAAGTAATCCGATGTATTCTCATACTTGTGTTACTTCGAGTTTACTCGGAATACCAAGAACACCTCAGAAAACCAAGGAAAACCTCGGATTATCACGCAATACTTCCAGTAACCGTTAGTCAACAAAGTTTCTAATATTCTATTGGATTACCCGGGATTACTTCAGAGTATATGTAAAAATTTAGATTACTAGAATTTAATTTGACCGATTACATATTGTATCTAAGCTACAGAATGGAATTCCAGATCAACCAGAATTCCATAATTCCACTGATCTTTGTTAACAACATTACGACTTTCATGACCAACGTTTTTTGTAATTAGTCGGTTGTAAATGTACGAGAATCACACAACATGCATTTTTTTGACAGCGTAATAAGAAATGCAGGTGGCTCATGAATATGAAATTTAGCCTTTTACACCACTACAAGGTACCACGAAAATTACCATTCTCGGTTCGCTACAAGTTGAAGCCGCCATCTATGGGGATACGCTTCACGCTTGACTTCCAATTAAAGATTGGTACTTTTATCGCAATAGTTGGATTTCCACTCGACATGCTGATTGTAGAAAATAACATGGTGCATTATTGGGCTGCCTTTGAATATCGCACTCTGAATGGGCTAAACAATTTTGTTAAACTACCACGAACCTTGTATAATCTCGTATACTTGCTACTCCAGCCTCGACCTCGTACCTTGCCTCGTACGCTTCCGTACACAGTCAAACAAATAAATCCTGATAATACGGCCTCGCCATGCTGCAAAACCAGGTCTAAATAATTACTTACCTAAAATTCAAGGTAAAGCCTGTGCCTAAACAATTACGAAGTACGACTCCGCGCAGAGCAAGCTGCCTCCGTTGCCTCGCAAGGTGCAAACACGCGTTTTGGCGGGCTCGGGCGGGTTTCACTCGTAAAGCACTGACATAGCGGTTGAAACAGACAAGGAGTACTTTGGTTTACTTGGATTACTGGATGACTATAAGGACTACTTTGTTTTACTGGATTACTAAAAGGAATACTTAGGATTGCTGGAATATTTCCTATTACCTCGGATTACTGGATTACTGCACGGAATACTTCGGATTACTGGATTACTACACGGAATACTTCGGATTACTGCCGGATTACCGTTGATTTTCTGAGGTGGAATACCACGGATTACTAAGGATTGCCACGGAATACCAGGAATACCACTGGAATACCAAGACTACCTGAGGATTACCAAACCAAGGAATACTGCGGATTACTTGCGGATTACCAAACACTTGTACACCGGATCACCACAGTTGATACCCCCTCGACATAAACTGCTTATGCAAAAAATTGCCACATTGTTATTTTCATAGACCAAAGACAAAGCGCTCTATTGGGCTAAAGTTTATTAAGCACATACTCAATATCTTTACGATATTGATTCCAAATGGCTCCAACACTTACCTAAATACAGAGACAGTTGGTTTTAGAGCGCGTAAATATGTTAAAACAACTTGAAACAGTAGATTTGTAGCGCCACAATCCATACATCTATACGGTGTTTGCGTTCGCTCGCAGGGCCGGCAGGACACCTTATATTTTTTTTTCGTAAACAGTTCCGATAAGCTGGTTGTTATTGTCAGTTTCATGTGGTGTTGTGTGGTTTTGTTGTTATTGTC
>JAHWFP010047752.1:10073-46822 GCA_023313725.1 Lithobius niger | reverse complement strand
CAAAAGTAAAACATGCATGTCAAAATGGATGTAATTGCCCTATAAGGTAGTAAATCGTAAAAAAAAAGATTCACTAGCTGAAAATTGCAGCAGCTGCCAACAAATTCAAAAATTGAGCATTTTTAGGACCAAGAAAACCGCCGTCAACCGCTTTCACTGGACGAACTACGCTGCATTTTTATATACAGTGCTCCTTGCAGCTGGCGTAACGACTGGCTCCACGTACGAACTCCATAATGAATAAAGCCTAAAGCCCACTCCAGACAGAAGAAAATTTCGTGCGAAGCAATGCGTTACTACGGGCCGACAAGGTCAATATTGCTGCAATCGTATGATTTGCGTTACGTTTAAGGACGAATGTTGACGTCTTTGATACACCATCTTGCGTAGCCGTGCAACAGCGAGCTGCAAGTCTGGGTAGGGCTTTATTCTCACTGGTGTTAGTGATTAGAACGTTACTAATCTAATAATGTCAGATCAATTGTGATCTTAATGCATTGCTGTGTTCATGATGAATTTATTTATTTTTTTGTTGCTTTTATCTTTGAGGGTCAAATTCCCGAAAACTCTTGCCCAATTATATTGAATTTCGAAGTTAAGTCTACATCCCCAGGCGGATAAGCTCTTCAAAACAAGGAATATATGAGTGGGATTCAGTAAAAATCCTTCCCAGCAAATCCTTTAATTAAATTATCAAGGAGCTCCAATCAGTTCCTATTATTCCTATACCAATTGTTGAATTTTTGCTCATAATTCTCGCTGCTAATTTTGAGGTTCATTTCAAGTTTAGTAAGCTAGTCAATCGTGCTTTCACCATTGATCAATATTGATCCAAAAGCATGCCCGCCCCTACTTTTTACGGTATTTTTCTTTTAAACCAAGTCTCATATCGACCTTCTCCCATCGAAAGCAGGTTCCTAACATATATGAAAAAAGTTTTTAAAAACACAAAAATGCTGCAGCAACAAAATCTGAGGTTCCATTCACTCACATTTTAGAATGGTTAAAGGACTGATCTCGGTAATCTAAAACAAGAATATCTGCTTAGTACCTACTTTCTTGATTTTTTAAACTTTAATTTGGTGACTGGCATGGAAAGAAGAAAGACAGATTTTTTGAAAACACACATGAAAGAACCTAAAAAAAAATTCAAAACAATTCTTCTGTTAAATTTGGAGGATCTAATTACTATTTAAAACTGCTCATAACCGGTTTTTTTTGCTCTCGGTCATTATAATCAACCCAGAATTCTTATTACGAGTTAGTTAACGTAATTCCAGGTTTTTTTTTTCAGTTTTTAGTCGACATTACTGCATGCCATAAAAAAGGCACACGGATTACAAACAAAAACGTGCCATAAAAAAACAGGGTTATATGATTGAAGTTTCACTTTACTTATTAAAATGTGTTCGGGAAAAAATTTATATTTTTTTATTTAAATAATCAAATGCACAATTCAGAAAATTGCATCCGTTTAAGTGCTTTTGCGCTTTAAGGATATTTTTCATATACATATTTCATATATTGTGAAATTAGTCTTCTGTGGTGTCGGTCCCCGTTATGCTATTGCAAAAAAAAAATGCTAAAGCGTGTGAACTTAGAACAACCAAAATTGGTATACGAGAATCCGTCAAGTTTCCAAAAAGAGTCGGCCGTTGAAAGAAGTGATATCATTCAACCAGAAAAAGGCCGCCAAGATAGATTAATCCTAGTAGCCAAGTTAATCGCACCGACTACTGGTTCGAAAGTTAAATGAAAACTAGGACATTGCTACTTGCGGTAGCATTCTTCAAGTTTTCATTTAACATCCAAAGTATTATTCGGTGCGATTAACTTGGCTAATAGGATTAAACTTGGCGGCCTTTCCCTGGTTGAATGATATCACTACTTTCAAAGGCCGACCCTTTTTGGAAACTTGGCTGCTTCTCTTATACGAGTTTTGGTTTTGGGTGGATATCACAACTTTTATAGGACTTCGAATGTACAGAAGGAGGAGAAAGATCACTAACACCCTCTGGTGGCATGTAAGAAATAGCTGATCTCTAAAAATAAAGCAGAGAATGCATGTCCAAAATTTCATTTGAATCGGACAGCGGTTTCAAAAATTAAAGTGGAGACAGACAGGAAGATAAGAGACGTCAGCACATGGTGCGATTTGTAGGCGACCCTACTTGTATAACCTTTCGCCTTTGTGCTCGTTAGCTAGTCTTTTTCGCTTATTTCATTGTTTCTTGCCTGTGGGCACTTACATGTGTTTTTCTTGTAGGTTATTCCTGCCTCGAAGTTGAAGTTAGATTGTACCGAATTATGGGTTATCATCTGACGACCACCTACGGCCCTACTTCCTTCATAGTGGTCCTGTCTTGGATATCTTTTTGGCTTCCTGTTGAACTGGCACCGGCCCGTATTACCCTTGGTGTTACGACCTTACTGACATTGGCCACCAGACTCGATCAAGCGCAAAAGAATTTACCGGCCGTTTCCTACATAAAAGCCATCGACATATGGATGTTTGCTTGTATCTTCCTGGTTTTCGCGTCCATCGTCGAGTTTGCTTTGTCCTATTATTGGATGAATGTAGTCACTAAGACTCGAAAAATTTCAGTCGTCATCCCCAAGCAGGTAATTCAACTTGTTTAGTCATTTTTAGTATTGTGCAAAGCCGTACCGGCCGAGAAGGCTATTGCAACGCCTTTATCCGTCGCTTTTTTCTATTTCGGAACGGTACCAGACAGGGACGACCACTGTTTACAACGTTAGATTGAGTGTCAAAAGTTTGTTTAAATACACGGTAAACTAAAACATCGTTACTTCCTTACAGGTGATAGGCTTCCTTGACGTAACTAAATGAAACAATAACATTTGATCGTCAAATAGACATCAAAAGAATAACACGGAGCCGTAAAAACAAAAGGATTTTAGCTTTGTTTAAAACTCTCATCTCATTGTTGCGTGAATGAATATGCTTACCGTCGAACCAAATTTTCCATTAGGCCTATTTGCTACTTAACGAAATTAAAACTGCAGTTTAAAAAATTCATTATTGTTTTTTTTGTAATTTACGCATACCTATAAAAACCTTCGAATATATCGTTTTGACTGACCAAACCGTTGGGTCTAGAGTACTAAGGGTTGAGTACGTTATATCGTAGATTATAACGTAACTAGATATATTGACTCTTCAAAGCCTACGCTGGGCTCTGGTAATAGTTGCGGCTTCTAATACCTCGCATATTGTAATGCAAAGCGTTATGAGAGGTATGAGTAGTGCTGCAATTTGCTGAGTGGCGACGGAGATTTTGACGAGTTGGAAGGAAGGTGGGAAGCTTAAAAGAGGAAGTTCGGCGTTGGTACTGCAATGCAGGGGCGTTGGGGGAAAATTTTAACTGGGAATGACAAGATTCGAATGTTCCATTAAGCAGTCGAGGGTAGTTCATTGCTGATGGAATTTAATACCATTAAGTCACCTGACTTACTCGTGAGAACTGGGCGACATTATCCGAGTTGGAATTGAAAGTCATTAAATAACGGGAGCCTGACTTCGTTTGAGAAGCTGCGGCGTACATAAAATTGGCAGGGGAAAATGAACCAGGCAAACCTATTGTTAGGCCTCAAGCGGACAAATTCGAACGTTAGGGTGGAAGCTAGGCCTAATTGAAGTTAGGAGCGAAGGGGGATAGGCTTAATTTAGGGTTAATAAACCAAAAAGGAAAAAGTGAGTAGAGGTGAGTGGAAGGGGAAGTTGTTGATGGAATTTGATAAGAATTTGTTACTCGTGAGAACTGGGTGACATTATCCATGTGGGTATTGAAAAGGCATTATATAACGGGAGCCCGACTGAGGTTGGGAAGCTGAGGTGTAAATAAAATTGGCGGAGGAAAATGAACAAGACAAACCTATTGTTAGTCGTCAAGCGAGCAAATTCGAACGTTAATAGAAGTTAGGGCCGAAAGGGTATTGTCGCATACTAAAAACGCATTGCATACCTTATAAGGTCTACACTTTTCAATCTGAATTTACATCGTGCTGCATATAAACGCTTTACCAGTTTTGACAATTTATAAGATTTTCAATTGCAGTGGTGTTAATTTCCTACGAAAAATTGTTGGACAAGGTTGGATTTAGATTATGATTTTTGGTGTTAATAGATAGTGCGGTAAGAACCACAGACCCGCGTATGCAGAAATTGGTTGATCTAGGACATGGTGACACGGACAGATTTGGTGCCCCTCCCACCTCCATAATAACCCCCTTATCTGGCCGAAACCTTTGACCCAAAATGGAGCCCGTTTTGTCCAAATTAACAAAAACTAAAAACTATCCAGGCTTAAAACACCAACAGTAACAACTGAAATTTGTGAAGTTCAGCAGAGCAGCTAATTTGTTTAAGATGCAGCATAATTAATTTACAAAGACATACAAAATACCTTGTTTAAAAAGTGCTTATGTTGTAATTCGTATTTAATATTTTCGTACAATCAAACCGTGAACGCTTGCTGTTGTGGTTACTTGGCTACCGGGCTTGTCCAAGTCATCAGGTAGCTGGGTCTGGCCAGAAATTCCAGGTCAGGCGCTCGAATTGTTAACCTGATGACCCATTCGAACTCCCCCTGGCCAAAACAATTGACGCACATGATGGTAGGCCTAACGCCCGACTTTTAACTTTTTCTCTCTTTCTTTTTCAGGACGATTCGACGTTAAGTAAGAGAGCTTCAACAATTTTAACTTCTCACTGTCCAAACTACGTTGCCTTGTTTTGTGACGAAACGATGGTTGACCGCATATCCAAAGTTATATTCCCGCTTTCATTTATTGTATTTAATATTTGCTACTGGACCAAATACTTATCTGTGTATAATGACGATTAAATCATAAGTTTAAAAAAAATAGTAAACCTTTACGCATTATTTCGTAGCATCGAGAGGTGCCTTCGAAAATTAAACTAGTTGGATCAAGCTAAAGATATTCGGTTATTTTTGATACAGAATGAAATGGGATCCTTTTTAACCCAAAAGAGTTACATCATCGCATGGAAGGTTTGTTATAATATCGATTCTCATTCATGTGACAGCATTATTTATGTACTTGGACCTTCATCTTAAGATTCATGGAAGGTTTAATCACAGTTTTATGAAGCTTAGTTGTAGAATTACAGCACGAAAATGTACCACAAACTTGCCCATGTCGCTCAATTCATTAATGCAGTTAAATGAAAGCAGCACCCCTTTTCCCCTCGTCCGTGATTGGGAGATAGTCGTTTGCAGTGTTTACTGCCTGTTGTCCAAGTTACACTCACAAGCTGCGTTTATTTGTTCACGTTGGTTACTGCTTGAGGCTCAATTTAGCACTACACGTACAGGTAGTAAGTAAAGGAAAAGTACAGGCGAAAGCCAATAACGAAGCCAGGTAATGGCATTGTGATGCAAAATCGCACACAACTTGACATGGCCAGTGCATGCATTGGCTTGATCCATCGTTACCAGAGTAGCTTTAGGTCAATTTTTTTCGAAGTCACCCTAGGTGAGAATGAACATTGGAATTTGGGCTGTTCTTATCTGATACCAACATGTTGCCAATCCATTTGTCGATACTGATCAGTTGATGCCCAAACCAGAAGTTTATAAAGAGTTTATAATAGAGCACTTTTTAAACTCCTACTATATGCACAAACCCTTATTCAAAAATGCAAGTAGACAAAATGGTCACGACTTGACGCAGCAGCAATTCACTCGAAAGACATTTTACTCGATAGCTGTCACTAGGAATAAGTTGAATCTGGATTTTATCCTGGTGGGTGGAGAGAGACTTTGGGTACCACTTTCTTATACACATTGCATGGAAGTGGTGCCAAAAGTGATGGTGTTTTGCAAACGTTTCTTCACAATTACGAATTTATGGACAACTAGTTTAAACGTTAACAGGTACTTATCCGACCATCAACTTTAACAGTTAAATTATCCACCTTATCCACAAACTGTTTTAAAAGATTGAAATTCTCAACAGTAATCATGCTTTGTGGGCTACCAACCAAGCATTTTTCATCAACATAGTTTGAATTTAGCACAACATTTTCTTTTCGTATAGGATTACCAACATCACCAATTCTTATCAAATTCTCATATCGAATACCATCTAAATTGTCATCAAACTTCTCAATATTACCAGAGTTAGTGAATACCAATTATGAATTTTCTGGTGTTTAGCACTAAAATTTCATTAAATATCCAACATAGGCATAATTTTCACACTTACTAAATCACCAATTTTAGTTGATTTGTTTGACCACCAATTGCAAAATCTATTTTCCTATGTTAGTTTTTCAACAATCAAATTTTTTCCTTCAAATAGTAATGCTGTTATACGGACGGTGGAAAACTCAAATCTAAATCAGGATCTGAGAACCTCACTACTTTAGAAACTGATTTTTTTTTGGTACCGTTTAGAAAGATTATTGAGAAAATACTCGATTCACTGTCTATACTTACGTTATTTATCACCTAATTTCACGATCTCAGTCCTCCTTTAACAATGGAACACGGCGATATTGCAACAATGGTTTAGGATAGAGATGCAAAAGGAGGAGTGATATCGGATATCACGCCTGTTCTTGGATATCACGCCTGGATATCACGCCTGCTTATGAATTTAAGAACATCATGCTTGCTCCAGATGTTAAAAAGGACGTTACAGTCTCGGTTAAAATTAAGAAATGCACCGTGAAGAGCTTGTTTTGCTTAAGCGAGAAAAAATGCTTTTGTTTTGTTATTTATTTTTTCTTGTAGCACGAAAACATTATGACACTGAACTATAAAGGTTATTTACGAGTCAGTACCGTGGAAACTCAACGCCGAATAGCCCCTTCAAACAACTTCTCCTAAAAATTTTTTTAGAGAAATTGTCTGAAGGGGCTGCCGTCGTTTGGTATCCGCGGTATGAACGGTGATGGGGCACTCCGGAATCGAGTTACAATCAATAAACAAGAGCACAAAACTCTTCACTAATCAAGGAATAACAATGATGTCAACAATGACATCTTTGTCGCATTGTCGACCTTTCTGAGCAAAAGAACGTCAGCACGATTCATTCTTTGTTGTGTGCGTGCTGTACTATTGTTGTCGGACTGAGATCGTGAAATTGGGTGATAAATAGGTTATCGGTCACTTTCCTCGGACAGATACAACAATGGCTCGGCCCTGCGGGCTTCGATGTTGTTATATCTCACTCCTCAGAAAGGTGGCTGATAACCTAAAGTTATCAACTCGGCACATCTGGCTGTTGTTCTTTACCCATCACTTCGTCAATTTGTTGAATCCTATTAAAATGACCCTTACTTCTCGTAGTGGCCAGGTTGGAATGTTGCTCAACTAAGCAAATGCTGGACTGTCTTGTAGACCTTACACTTGCAGTTTTCTCGGGTTGAATTCCTTGTCTTTTGAGTTTAGTGCCAGTAACTTCCCTTGTTGTGACAGACATGTGTAAGTTTGGTGTTACTGGGTTTTTCCTGGGATGCTGGAAGTGGTGCTGGCTATCTCGTTTCCTTTCCTTTTTCTTTTAGTGGTGAACTTTCTTCCAATCGAAAAAAATTCTTCAAAATTGGTTTCCTGCCAGCTAGGAGTTTCTAACTACAGAATATGCGGGTTTGATGGGTTGGGTTGAAATTGTGGTACATCACTGGCAGTGGTCCAAAATAGTCTAAGACTGGCACTTCGAAATTTTCAAAAGTCAACAAATCTTTTTCAACTCTACAGTAAGTACGCTGTGAGTTTTCGACCTAAACTGCATTATTTTTTCCGATAGTTCTATGAATGTTTTTCTGTCAGAACGGACTGGCTAGAATGGAACAGCTTCTTTATTTGGAGTCGAAGAAAACCATACCTGTGTTGAGGATTTCGGTAACGTTTGGTTTTTGAGAGTTCTTTAACGTTGTGACGCTGCACATGACTACGCTCAGTTAGATGAGATAATAATAATAAGTATGTTTCCCAAAGGTGGCAAGGGAGGACTATGGAGGGGTGTTGAGCCGCTTATACCGCACCCAAGATAAAAATAAATTTTGCATATAAGCCTATGAAGGGTAATTTTTTTTTTCATGTGAGTAACTCCGTTTGAGGAAAATTTGAAGATTTTCCCTGCCCAACAAACGTCTAATCCCTGCACCGTGTGCTGGTCAACCGTCAAAGGTGAGAGTGCATTCCATGCACCAACGACCCGTACAGCAAAAAAAAAAATTTTCTAAGACTTGTTCTTGCCGGCTGTACTGCAAGTTTTCATCTGTGATCACGCGTAGATATATGGCCCGAAACAGGCTCAAAAAATGGTAGATCAACATTTAGTAGATTACGAAGTATTTTATAAGTAAGTAAGAAGTCAAATTTAAGGCGCTCAAGTTCGAGTAACTCAAGGCCGGTCCATAAAAGCCTCTCGGCATAAGGCATGTCGTGCATGCCATTTTGGCGCTTAGTGAATTACCTCTGGACCGATTCCACTAGGTCAATATCACCCAGCAGAAGTGGCGACCAGACTGGGGTAGCGTATTCGAGCAAGGGTCTCACGAAGGCCTAGATGAGCGTGTGGATACACTCGAATGTAAAACATTTTGAACAATGGCCGACCTTTTAAATGCCAAAGCAGTGAATTTCCTTCAATGTAATGACTGCTTTATATTTCGTGAAACCAGTGCCGAGATACTTTACTTTTTCAGCAGAACCGAGGACTTCATTTTCCAATAAATAATCATGGCAAGTATTCTGCCTCCCGGTGTGGAATGCAAAACGTTTTGGTGAAGAAAGAGGTAACTGCCAATTTTTTGCCCAAGTAGAGATATGTTGAATCTCGGAATTTAGGGATAGCGCGTCTATTTCTTGGACAATATCAGTTCCCATATTAATGTCATTGGAAACTTTACACCGTATACCGATTCATTTTCAACCTTCAGATCGTTTATGTAAAGGATAAAAAGCGTCGGGCCCAGGACATATCCCTGTGGCAGATCCCTAGAGGAGAGGGTTTTCTCAATTTTAACCTGCTGGGAATGGTTTAAAAGAAAGGTGGTGATTCAATTTAGCAGGTTTCCCTCACTACCATAGTGTCTCAATTTCAAAAGGAGTTTACGGTGTATTACCGATTCAAAAGCCTTCTGAAATTCAAAATATGTAACATCAGTTGGCACTACTCCATCTGTCAGGTACAGAGAAAAGTTGGTGTGTAGATGATCTCAATGGCAGAAAACCAAACTGGTCCTATCCAACAATTGAAGACTTTTCGAAATGCAAGAGTAGATCATCTCTCTGATAATGGCTTCCATAAGTCTGCAAGCCACGCAGGTCAAAGAGAATGGACGGTAGTTTTTTGGATCCGAAGCGGTCCTCTTTTTAAAGACCGGGAATGTCACCACACTTATAAGAAATTTCAAAAATTTTGTTAAGGTGGAAAATTAAGACAGGGGCAGTTGTTTCATCGGAAAAGCAGACAGCCTATCTGGGCCACAGGATATACTCTGCTTCAATTTGGCTAAGGCTTTTGTGACCTTACATATAGAGAACACTGTCTCTTGACAGGCATTCGGTTTGCGCAGTGAAGCAGAAGTTAAGGAATAGCTTTGATTATCGTCAATAATACGATTCCTCTTAAAAACCCTACTCAAAAGGTCCGCTTTCCCTTTATCTCCACTCAAAAAAACAGATTCGTATTCGAGGGGTGGGATGGATCTGGAGGTTTGAGCTTTACGCCAATAAAGTTTTATTAATGCCGAAATGTTTCCATCCATTATAGCGGCCCTCTCAGATGTAGTATGTCATTTCTCTACAGTACGCGAGTAAAGGGTCTTAATTTCCTTATAGTTAATCAGATTTTCATCACAATGGTTCAGTTTTAATCTTTTCCAAAGCTTTAGTTTTTTCCGCGAAGTTTCCTAATATAAATTGGGATTTTACTCTGGTTTGCAGGTCTGTTCACTGCATGACTCGATATGAATTTTTTTAATTTCTAAAAAGCTGGACCAAGTATGCTCAATCGAAGAATGGGTGTTAAAAACCAGGCTATTCCAGTCAACATCCCTGAGCAACTCTAAGAGTATGGAAGTCTAACCGTCGCACCCTACCAAACCCTGTTGCTGACTTACGATCTGATTTGTTCATATTTTGACCTAAAGTGAAAAAGTAATTACTGAGTGGTTGCTGTTTCCAAAGTGCGCTTCCACCTGTACATCAAAAACAAGTCGATCGTCATCACAAAATTCAAGGTCGAGGATGTTTTCTCCCCGTGTCGGTTTTATTTTACCAGCTGTTCAAGACCCAGGGGTGCGATTTGCTCAAGAAAGTTTCTATGGTAACGATCACGGGCCCATTCCTTTCCCCAGTTCACGGTACATAGGTTGAAGTCCCCTAGCAAAATGCAGGAGTGTGCGTGGTTCCACGCAGAATTAATAAAGTTACAGAGCGTATCAATATCACCATCATTGTAGATATCCGGCAGGTAGCCAAGCATAAAGCTATATATAAATTGATGTATTTTTTATATGACACGCAGTTTCCATCATCGTGCCTGTTCTTGCTCTGTTCTGTGTAGATTGAAGCGTGACTGTCTTCGTCCATAATTCGTTCCCTGGGTTGAATTGATGTCGGGGCATGAGGGACAATGGGAAAAGCAAATTCAAATTAAATTTGTCGAAATAGTCCGTCGGGTTGGGGACATTGTGTTCGGAAGGAATGATGGACGGGGAACGAAGACAGGAACTCGAGGAGCAAGCCGGAAATCGACCACTTTCGAGCAAATACAATCTGATACAAAGTATACGATCTGATAACAATGAACAATTAAATGAATAAGAAAGTGAAGCTGTGTCGATTGTGTTTGAGTGTTGCAAGTTCGAAACAATGTGAAGTCTTGAATGACATCATCAAGATTGTAGAGTCTTTACGGGAAACAAATTCCCAAAATGGGTAAAGCGCAATTTACTAAATCATATTTCAACAACATAATGTAAATCACAGATTAACACCCTAATAAACAAAAATATTTTGCCAGAAATATTAACCAAGCACACACATAAAGACAA
This sequence comes from Lithobius niger, assembly GCA_023313725.1. NCBI lineage: Eukaryota > Metazoa > Arthropoda > Chilopoda > Lithobiomorpha > Lithobiidae > Lithobius > Lithobius niger. The sequence goes on along the minus strand of JAHWFP010047752.1, from coordinate 35,766 downwards.
AGAGTAATGTTAGCTAAAAAAAAAAAAAAAAAACGCCGACCGAGAGAGAGAGAGACATCCCACATGAGGATGGGCTCACAAATGGTTTCTTTCAAAGGGTTTAACGAGCGTTAACCACTCCTGGTCATCTGCCCGAAGCCCTAAGGCCCTATGTCTGCAACAACCAGATTCCCAGGCGGTCACCCACCCAAGTGGATGGGCTCACGCTGACACTCCAACAGTAATGAAATAAGGACTCTAGCAACCAAAGGCAATTTGACTAGTCTGATACGGCTGAAAACTACGAAGCATCTTGTTCCCTTAAAGCAGCATGCATACCATGTAAAATCCGACAAAGAAAAAACCCGCAAAACCCCTCAAGATCCGAAATTAAGAGAAAAATTTGGTAAAAGAAGACAAATAACGTCATTTATTGCACCTGAAAAAATTCTGAAAATTTGCTTTTTAAACATTTCAGAGGCCTAAATATTGCTTTTGCGTTGATTTATATACCTCCAAGGGGCTAAAAGCGCCCCTCCCTCCACTTCCTGGACCTAACAAAATTCTCGGATCCCATTTTGAATACAAATGTTTTTTGTGTACCACTAACAACATTTTTTGGTGCGTCATAGAAAACACGAACTCGTTTGGTGTTAGGTTTCAATGGACCGACAAAAAAAAACTGACCACAAACAAACTATTAAGTTGCACCGTATTATTATTATTTTTATTTTTGATTTTTGACATCTAAAATTAAAATATTATATTATAAAGTTAAATAATCACGGATGCAAACATATTTACGTTACCTTTTGGACTGTAGGGGTTTTTAGTACGTGTGGGAGCCGCCCCAGTGCCAACCCCACAGTTAAGGAACTAGCTCGAAAATGTGCCGTTGTGGTAGTCAAGGGGTTGCAGGAATTCCAAATTAACCTTAACAGATGGAACAAGGCTGTTGGTTGTGGTTCAGTTTTAGTGTTAGTTTAATGGTACATATGAGCGATCGTGTGCTCAGGCTCGCCTGAAGTTCTAGGGCGACACTAACCTTGGCTTAGGGCCTTAAATGGAATGTCAACGGCATTAGGCTTACTTGGGAAAATTTGGATTAGTTAGTTTCGGGAAAATTTAGTTTAGTTAGTGACTGCTAAACTAAGTAGCTACGGGGTTGCAGTGCTGAACTAGCAACAGGGTGGGTCTGGTTTGAATTTAAGTTCGGGGATTGGGGAAATTGGGAAAAATTCTAATTATAGGTCCGAAATTACCTTTGGATGCGCGAAGTTGAAGAGTTAGTGGCGGAATGGAATTTTAGGTTAATACCTAATTGTTGGGAGCACCTGGCGGAAGACCAAGCGAGCTCAAGCCGTTACAATTGATGTCAAGCATTATGTACAGACAAATCATAGCTATGTTTTGTTACAACAATTGATCAAATAGGATTATTTAAACTAACAATGAGTATTAATTTTGCAGGACAATAGCACAAAACAGTTTGACGTCATGTGGACTTCGGGCTTGGCAGATTTTGCAAATGACGTCATCAGCGTAACGCTGGGGTGGTACAATTCCAACGTTGAAATCCTGAATTAAACTCGCAACATACTTAAATGTAAAACTGCCTGAACGGGGAATTGAACCCACGAACTTTGAAACCAATGGCCGAAGTCTGCGAGAGCCTTTTGTCTCAATGGTCGTGGGTTCAATACGCCACTCAGGCAGTCTTGCATTTTCCAAAAGGTAACGTAAATAGGTTTGCGTTTTTATTTAATACTTCTTCAGCCCATTTGGCTTTCCGTCCTCTTTATATTATAAAGTGCCACGTTTAATGTATTACCACCTTGAAAACTGTCTGTTGTAGTTTATAGTTCAACGTTTGCAAATGTCTGTTGAATTTTAAATATTTTATTTAATCCCCAAAATGCACATATTATACTTTGTGAGACCCATCAGCAAAGTCCTGCGTAATAGACATCTTATTTTTTCCTAAACGTCTTATGGCGTTATACCGAATTGGTTCGTTTTCTCAGTATCCTGCAGCTTTGGTGAGGCTGCAACTTTTTCCCATTGAGTTTAGAACTTTAAATTGGTCAATGTCTCAAGTACTATCTTTTTTTTTTTTTGTCTTTTTTTAAAACAATACACAGGTGTGAACACCACATCGAATTCCTGAAAAATCCATAAAACTTGCGAAATAAGTTGGTATTAAAAAAAAAAGATGAACGGCGAGTTGTTTTACGACACACGGAAAACAACAAATAACCTGATGTATCTGAAAGAACCGTCTGAATTACAATGACATGTAATCTAACATGATGTGCTCAAGTCAGCAAACTATACTCTACGTGTACGATCCAAGCCGGCAAGCACGCAACGCTCCAACAACGAAACTAATCAATCAATGTTGCCGTGGAAAATAGAAACTTGTTTTATTTATTTCATTTCACTCCTTTTTCTTTTTGTTCTAACGCGTCGTTTCTATAAATGTGAAGCATTTCCAGTTGGAAATGTGCGACCGAACCGACGTTGCCGTCTTCTGCTGGCGTAAAAATGTCAGTTGGTTGCCGTCATACCGTGCTTGTTTTGTTGTTGACGATTTTTTCCATAACGGTAAACACGTCATCATCAGCTAACAGCTCGTCATCCGGGTAAGTGGTGTCTTCCGTAAAATTCTTTTATCACGAATGAGTTTAAAGGGATCCACCCCCGACAAGAGACACCTGGAAATTTACAATTCACATGACGTACAGTTGCAATGCTTTATTCACATCGTTAGTCAACCCCAAATGAATTCATTTTAAAATGTGACGGCTATAGAAGATATCTAAGCCAAATAAATTGTAAGCAAAAGACCCGCTAAGTTTTAGCCATTGAACGTCAGTGATATCAAAAACGAGTCAAGTTTCGACTCATCAGACATACAACGCAACTTTAAACTTGACGCATTTATCTGGATGGTTCGGCTGTTAGTCCATTTACCTGTGTTGGTTCGGCTGGATGGTTCGTTAGTTTTCCGAATAAATATGTATACAGTAAATTTTATCGAACTAATGTTAAAAATTTTTGTTACAATATCTTTTCTTTTATTGAACCACTACAGACTATAGCGTGCTACACTCTAAACCGCTAGCTTTCCCTTCGTGACGTTATGAAAATCGGAACTTCCGCGATATGCTACTGAGTTTTGAGCAATTAGCAAATAGTTTTTATTTGTGACGACTCAGGGAGTAGACGATCGACTTCAAAAAATATCTCAAAGCAAATTTACTCCTTACTGCAAAGCTAGGGGTCTATGCACTGAGAACAGATATTATGCACGTAAACACAAGTTTCAAAACTTGGTCTAGTCCTTAACAGAGTCCAGGGAGACAACCTTTCGAGTTTCCTACCCTACACCAACTGCTTTCGATTGTTCAGCCCCTCATATTTATAGGACGTGGGGAGAACAATACAAGTTGCCTGAGGCATTACGTAGCGCAACTGGCTAACAGATGCGAGCCGGTCCTAACTGGTTTGAACAGGAGGGCTGGCTCGATGCCCGGCTGTTGGCGGTCGGCCAACTTCCGTTGTTATGTGGAAGTTGACTGGACGCCAAGCAGCTTATGTAACTGCAAGGTGCACCACGAGCGTTCACTCGTGTTGCGCCCTGCTATACACAAATAACCGGTTACAGATTGTCGGATTGACTGATTGATCCTTTCTACGTTGATGTTGTGTTATTTCGCTTAGATGGCCTACAGAGGGTTCAAAGGGTTTTGTAGCGAGTGTTACCCACTCCTGGTCATCTGCCCGACGAAAATTTAGGGCCTACCGAGTCTACGCGAAACAATAAAACAGCGACTATAACAACAATGAACTATAGTGCTATATGTATGCCTGCTGAGTGGAAACTTGGCTCGTTTTAATCTTCTGTACGCCGTAACCGGCGAGAAGACTATTGCAACGACTTTGTCCGTCCGTCCGTCGCTTTTTTCAACTTCACAACAGTACCAGATATTGACGACAATTGTTTACTACGTCCATTGTTTAACAGACTGCTTCGACGCATCCATTGTTTACAACGTCCATTGTTTAATAGACTGCTTCGACGTAACTAAATTAAATAATAACAGCAGTTGTAGTGCATGATATGTGCGCCTCAACATTGGAAGTTGAGGAACTGTACAGAAGACCGGTGCGACTAGACAGTCGCTGTAGCCGCTTGTTTGATATCACAGACGTTCAATGGCTGAAACTTGGTGGGTTTTTTGCTAACGATTTAGTGTTTTTGGTCGACTTTTGGTAGCTGCGCCTAACGTGTTTTTTGTCTTTTTATGATGTTCTGGTTTCTTCGAGTTTTTGGTTGCAACCTTGCTGAAGCATTACTTCAGAATCGTAAAAAGTTTTCGGTGTTGACTTTTGTTTTGGCAACTGGTGTAATTTTATGATTTTGTGCTTTTTGGATTTTGTAAGTCGAATTCCTTTTTTTGAAGCAAACTAGGAGTAACTAATTACTCGCAGAGAGGCAGCAAGTATTAATTCTACAGAAATTGCGCATTTCAGATAAAATGGCAAAAATATTTGACTACAGCAGTAAAGTTTCACGTGGACTAAACAGTATAGCAACGCTGCAGTATCTGAAACCTTACAGGAAAGTTTATTTGTGTTCCTTTGTTGTTTTGACTTCGGATCAGTTAAACCTATGTTGCAGACATAGGGCCTTAGGGCTTCGGGCAGATGACCAGGAGTGGTTAACGCTCGTTAAACCCTTTAAACCCTTTAATCAGTTAAACCTTACCTTTTGCATCAAAAGAGTTCGCTTTTGTTTTCTAATGTTGTTTGTTGATGGGTCTAACGGATTTGTTAATTTCCAACAACAATGCGACTTGCATTTAGTATGGAGGAGTTCCGCAAACCAGATACAAGCCACGACAGCAAGTCATATGGTGGCTTCTGTACGTTTTTTGTTGCCAGGTTTTGTTTAAGCTTTACACTTGGTTATTTTCGGCAGTGATTCTTGTTTAGGTGTCCGTTCTTTTGGTAGGTGATTTAATGATTTTGGGTTGTTTTTTTCTAGTCGAATAATTTCCTTTAATGTAAACTAAAAATAACTAATTACTCGCAAAAAGGAGCCAAGTATTAATAATTCTACTCATTTCAGATGAATAATTATCTTGTTGTTTGTTTGTTAACTGTTTGTCGATGGGTATGGCGGATTTTCTTTAGCAATAACAATGCAACTTATTAGTTAGTATGGAGGAGTTACGGTTAGCCAAAATATGGCATTACAGTCCGCCATTTCCGTTAAACCGACCAACGCTTAACATGCCCCGCAAAAACGAAATAAAGAACGAAATAAGTTAATAATGAATGAAGAAACACGTTGGAGCCAACATTGTAAACAGCTAAGAAAGACAAGTGAGCAGCAATTATAACGATAAAATTCATGTGCCATGGTTTCGAGGTTAATCTGTGCTGTTCTAGTGCATTGAGACCCGAACCAAAGACCCAGGATCAATTCCCGATCGCATGATAGCACGTGATTTCTTTTCACCATTATTGCTGCTCACTTGTCTTCTCAAGCTGTTCACAATGTTGGCTCCATTGTGTGCCTTCTTTTATTGCCAATGAAATAAATTAACAAACAAACGAAATAAAGCCAGGAGTGGAATGGCTTTATCAATAGGATCAGGCCTTTCGCACTTCAGACCTGAGGGCATCTTCAGGCACGCTCGGACTAGCCATAGGGCCGAAATTCCAATGGCACATGGGCCCTCTCGTACAGTCGTAAGGGGACCGCTTTAGTTTATATAGTTTGAAGTTAAATTTATGTTGTCGTATTGTTTTTTTCGTTGAAATTTCCTAGTCGCTGTTAAAATCTGCGCCGTCTTCCGAGCACGTTGTAGCTGGCGTCATGTCCTTGGCTAGTTTTGCACAATCATAATTTGAAAATGGTAGTTCAGTCCCTCCCCCCTACTTTCGTGAATTGTGTTTGGAGGCCCCTTTCAAACGTCATGGCACGTAGATCCCGGAGCTGCCAGTTTGGGCCTGTCTTTAGGTATACAAAGGCCGTCAAATAAAAAATGGCTCCGACTGGGTTTGTATTATGAGGTACGTTGGACGGACAAAAACCCCATAACACAAGGGTAAAGGGAGCCATCAATTGTCGCATTCTTGTTTTTGGACAGTGTTGTAGATTTTTTTTTAATTGTAGCTTAACAACCTTTAGATATACAAAAGAAATTCATAAAGAGAAGAAAAAAATTACGTATCTATAGTTGAAGTGTGGAGGACATTAAAAAAAAAAGAAGATAAGTACTGGAGAAAAAATTCTGAGCAGTTTTCTTTTTATTCACTGTGTTGCTTTATTTCATTATTTGTGGTCAACAAATAATGCACAACCTGAAATCTTTAAGTCCAACACTTTTTCACAGGTTTTGAAATAAAAAGTGCAAAGGGGGACCAATTTTCTGAATTAAAATTCTAATTATGCTTCCAAAAAAAGGAGTCCTATTTATCGAAATTTGTGAAAAAGAACCTTAAAAAAATTAAACTCAGAAAAATTGCAAGTTGTAGGCTACTTTTTTTTGTGGCCCACCATGTAGAATCATGATTATTCACGGCAAGTGTCAGTTTTTCGTAATTTAATTTGTGCAGGTCGGTACAGTATAACCGAATAAGAAACGGGCCAGTTCATAAACATTGCTGAAAAACGTTTTTGTTTTTCCCGTAGGTTGTTAGGCCTACGTTACTTTATTTAAATTTTGCGTGTTTAAAAAAAAATGGTCGTCTGGGATGAAATTGTTACGCCGTAAATAAATGAACGGAATACGACGCGCGCACGGTAATTGTTGGCTTTTCTCCTGCCGTCTCGCGCGACGATATACGCTTGAAACTTGACATTCAGTTCACATTTGATTTTAATAGACGCCTTTTATGGTTTGACAGTTGGGGAGATTTTAACTGAAAAATTGTAATTATTTGCAATGCTATTTTCGTAAACGTGGGGAACACACCATCTGTTATCAAAATAACTGTCCTCCATTGCCGAATAACAATGCAGCCTCGTGGTCAACTTATTATTTCCATTTCACAATTAAATCGAATTGTTATATTGTAATTGTAACTTACGACTTCCGGCGGGCAGATGACCGGAAGCGGTTAACGCTCGCTGCAAAAAAAACTTATGCACTTACTATATCTAAAATATATAAACTATATCATCGTCTACTGTTTATGGGGAAGAAAATCTGTGAAGGGTAACCGCTCTTTGAATAAAATTTTAAAAAATAATAAAAAATAGAAAAAAAGAATCTAAGTTTAGTAAGCCTAAACTAAAGTAAACTAACTTATCGTGCTCACTTGTTTCCGTTTTACAATCAAATGTGATACTACGGGCATTTTATTGGAAATATAATTAATCAGTAACCATTAATACTAAAGCGATGATTTTCTTTAGGCTCTTAAAGAAACTATTTACAATTATATTTTCATAAGGAGCTCACAATCAATGCTTACCCTAAAGCAAAACCATAAAACAACCAAAAGGGGTGATATCATACAAAAACCCGATAAAGGTAAAGGGACCCATCAGGTTTTCGCCATAGAAAGTAGTGCTATCAGAGTCAAAATGGCTGCCACCTAGACAAATCCTGATCACTCAATCTTATCTGACACCTCAGTAATTGTCACTAAATACAGATGCAAACCTATTAACATTGCCTTTTGGACTTATATGTCAGACTGTCTGAGCGGGGAATCGAACCCAGGGCCTTTGAAACCAAAGGCCGTGGTCCTACCGCTGAGCCATACTGACACGGCCTTGTGAGCGTTTGGCTTTCCCGTCTTTAATCAGTGATTCTCAGTTAAGCTTGAGTGATCACGATTCGGACCACAAACTTGGTGGCAGCCATTTTGGTTCTGATATCATTACTTTCTGTGGCAAAAATTTGACGGGTCCCTTTATGGGTTTTTTGTATGATACAAGATACACTAACCTGAGAAAGAAAAAAAAGACGACTGCCCCGACTGGGACTCGAACCCAGGACTTCCCGCTGGCTGGGCAGGGCGCTTTAATCACGGTGTTTATGTATGTTAACAACCAAAAACCAAAATGCTCTGCGGTCTGATGTTTTATAGTAACAGTGGACCTCAGGGATTTTTGCATGACTAAATGTGAGCAAAGGAAACGAAGAAATTCTCAATTTGGCTGATGTAACGGCTAATTATTTATAAACATAAAATTGTAAAGAAAAAGGTAGAGACACGTAATACCAGTCACATGTTACATGGTTGTGTCTATATTAACCTCTGGAAGAGTAACTGAAGGGGATGTGCTGATTGAGTGAGCGAAACTAACGAAAATCAGTGTTTGTTATTCAGTTGCGCAAAAATAGGATTGAAGAACCTTAAGCATGTGAAACATGGACTTGTAATAAACCAAACCATGTCAGTTTGGCTGATGTACGGCTAACAGGCCAACGGACAATGAGAAAATTATGAATGAGAAAATTTGTAGATATAAAATTACTCCGGAAAAAAGGTAGAGATGGAAATAAAACGGTGAGCTCACAGTCCTATGAGGGTCGTGATATCCACCTAAAGCCAAAACCGGTATAAGAGAAGCCGCCAAGTTTCCAAAAAGGGTCGACCTTAAGGTAGTGATACCAGTCAACCAGGGAAAGTCCGCTAGATTAATCCTATTAGATAAGTTAATCGCACCGAATACTTAGGACATTAAATGAAAACTTGAAGATTGATACCGCGAGTCTAGTTTTCATTAGACTTTCGAAATATTATCCAGTGCGATTAACTTGGCTAATAGGACTAACATTTCCCTAGTTGAATGATATCACTACTTTCAAAGGCCGACCCTTTTTGGAAACTTGATGGCTTCTCGTATACCAGTTTTGGTTTTGGGTATTAAGCTAACCGCAGATCAGTCTAAAAACGTTACGAAATAGACTACCGCATCTTATCAAGAGATGGCGCTATAAATAAGTTGTTGCTACACCAACCGTAACGGCACAGTACCATGTAGTCCGGTTTTGTGGCTGACAACGGCTCATTTTTTTCAAAAAACTGCGAATTGTTCAGGGTATAACAATTCACCCATTTCTTCCCCATCAACTTAAATCCGTATCAGTCAGTACTGATTGAGCGCAGATCGGTGCTGTACGTGAGTTGGGCCTACTGACGTTTTCTTTAAAAACATAGTTACGTGATTTACGAACGTTTCATTGCAAGGCCATTTTGTGTTGGGTTGGTTATCATGTGTTGGTCGTAGTAGCGAAACAAAATGAACAGCCTCGAGCGAGTGAAAGCGAGTGAAAGCGGCGCTAAAAATCAGGGGGAGGCAAGGGAAGCAAATCCCTGATATTTCTTTTATTAAATTCAAAGGGCAACGGAAATAAGATACTCTTAATTACTTTGCTTAGTAACATAGGGTAAGTTATTTTGTCTTACGAGTTTTCCATATATTAGGGGTGTGCGCAGCTTGAAAAATTTAAGTCCAGTAGAGCTCCGACTTGGGCTCAAGCTCGAATGTTTCGAGGATTTCGAGTTTGTCATACTGAAGCGTTGCAGAAATCCATAAAACTAATTAATTTTAAAACATCATCTTGCATTCTTACGTGTTAAAGAGTTAGTTAGTTTTGAATTTATACTTTTAGCCTACGATCGATACTTCGTGAGGATTGACCGGATATTTCAACGCGTGTTCTGTAGCAAGCACTTCATTGGCCAGGTACTTGACTCGAAGTCAAATTATTGAGCACGCACACCCCTATACCATACATCTAAAAGAACATACAGATTAAGAAAGATGCAGGATGGGGGAGGGGGGGGGAGGACTAAATTAATCAAGCCATGATCGACATTGTGGTTGGGCCTACAGGCGACAAAAGCTTAAATCCTGGCCCTGCACGCAAAGCCATTTTTGTGGGGCAAACACAGCAAATACTGTGTGAGAGAAATGTAAAGCACGACGTTTTAACGACTTCTCTTGTCCAACATAAAATTCAAACTGGCACATCACCAAATAGGATTACAAACAAAAACGTCAAGTGCCGTAAAAAAGGGGGACATATAATTGAATTTTCACTTGTTAAAATGAACACGGATAAAAATTGATGATTTTTGATTGAAATAATAAAATGTACACTTGAGAAAATTCCATCTGTTTAGGTGCTGTTGGATATACTTTACCAATCATATATTTAAAACGTAAAGCACAACAGCACCTAAACAGATGCAATTTTCTCAATTGTACATTTTATTATTTCAATTAAAAATCATCAATTTTTATCCGTGTTCATTTTAACAAGTGAAAATTCAATCATATATCCCCCTTTTTTTACGGCACACTTGACGTTTTTGTTTGTATTCCGTGTACCTTCTTTACAGCTATGGCGTCGCGCTACAAAGCTTTACGCATGCAGTCAATTGTTGCAATACAGTTCCAAGTTAAATCGTGGAACATTAGTAACTTTATTCGAAACGCCATTACTCCATAATCACCTTAATCCGGAAAATGAGAATATAAATAAATTAGGACTCACGCAATATTAGACCACATATCCACCCCCACCCCCCAATCTTGGGCTTTAGTATTATTCAGTCCTGGTTGACATACAGATATAAATTAGTGGCAACAAGAAAGAAATGCTCTTCACTTCGGTGCTGTACTTGCAGGATGAAAGTGGGCTTCCCGTGACATTGCTGGATTGCCTGGGTTCAAATTTAATTAATTCTGGTTCTTGATGTTCCTTTTAGGAAGCCGGTGTGTTGACATGCTTTGCTGTGTTTATTCTGTAACAATGCTTTTTTTGCTGAAATTGCTTTTAACTTGATAACGGGGTGCTGCGTATCCCCGAAACGTCGTGCTGTTGGATTTTGTGCACTGCGACTATTTTAAATCTTAAATCGTAAATAAGATTTGCGTCATTTTCTGAAGTGTATATGCTATATCTTCCACTCGTGGCAAACGTCGAAGTAAATACACAGTGGAGAATGCGCATGTGTGGCTGCTATTTCGTCTTTGCCACTTCCTGTTTCTGCTTAGCGGTTCCGGTCTTCGGTTTTGATTGGTTGGCCCTTGATTTCATAGTTGGCATTTTCTGTAAATTTTGTATTGCCATTGCAGAAAATTTATTTTGTCTTTCACTAAGGATGAACTCAGGGTAGAATTTGGAAACAGGTACTTACCTGATGAGTTGGGGGTTGAAGCCTTTATCGACTGAGTTACGGGGACAAGTTGACAGAGGAAGGTAAATAGGAGGTCTTATAGCTAACTTGACTGAAGTTGAAGCAGGTCAAGCTTTGACGTCATGTAACGCCCTACTGATTTTATTTTTTAGCTTATTATTTACGTAAATAAAATTATTTTAAAAGGCAGTTTTTAATCGGGTAATGGAATAGCAGAAAAGATATGTAAAGCTTCTCTCAGTGAGCTATAAGCACTCAACTTTTGAAAAATTAAATTTAAAAAAAAGTAAAAGTAGTTCCATGGGTTGTTTTTCTAAACTAGTGTCATTAATCTCAGTTGCTATTTTTACAAATATTTTTATTTCTTGCTACTGCGTTCAGAAAATCCATCACTCTCGCTTTCAGAATTTCCATTAATAAAATTTCTATTTCTTCCATCTCTTCTGCTTTCATTGATTTGTAAACTTCGTTTTCAAAATAAATAAAACTGGCCCAAAAAAACTCGCTTTTCAAAATAAATAAATATAACAAGTTATGATTTTTATTCTAGTTATAGCATGCATTGCTTGCTTTCCCTGATCTGATAACGATGGGAAAGTGGGGCTACCATAAGCTTTCCAACCAAAGTAGTGGCAACGACACGAAAAGGGGAGATAAACCAAGCAGTAGAAGGCCGAAAAAAGAGGAGACCAAGCAGACATTAGAAAATAAATTTGTATCTATTCTGTAAATAAATTTTCTTCAGCAAAGGCTCTCGTAAGTTTCCACTATTTCTGTATAGTTGAACAGCAAAGAGTTTATGGGTGATTGCTCTAGCATATATCAACTTGAAAGCTTACTTGTTAAACCTACAAATTTTGCTTTAAAAATGTAGTTCAAGTTTTGTTCAAGCTTTTTCCTAGTGTTTGGAGGTAGAGGTTCACCATTTTTTACTTTTTTCAAGTGTCTAGTCATTTGATAGACGTTCCGTAGAAAATAAAGTCAGAAATCGAGTTTCTCTAATCGTCATTCAGCATAAAATACCAGCTATCCCTAATGTCCACACTGCCTAATGTCTAGCTCTACCCACCCTTTCTTGTAAATGTTTTTATAAAAAATATATTTCCCTAGTTTAAAAAGTCCTAATCTAAATAGCACTCATTTGCCTCAAGTTAGCAACGATTGGTTGTTAAAACTATATTTTTTTAACTATGTAGGCTTAACTTTTCGTGGGCTAATGAAGTAGAATTCCGATATCATAAAAGGCTTTTGTTTTACTATGTGTTCTATGTTCACTTATGGCTTGTGTTGTGAAAAACAGGCTTGTAGCTCAAAAGGAAAAGAGCTTCTACCCTTTTATTTAAGACACCTGCTCTTTAATTAACTGTAAACTGTTTGAAACTCACCTTTGGCCCAAACCACATAAATAAACCTTTGAGAAAAATATTTGCTAGTGATGAATTGAGAAATAAGTCGTGCTGCCATACAAGGCAGCCCCAGTATTAAATGGGGTTGAAGGTTTGACTTCGACTTACAGTTACAAATGTGCACCAACTTGAGAAAATGAAGCATGCATTTCTGAGCTGTTGTTAATAAATTAACTATTTACCTTGGCTATGAACTATTTAACTATTTATCTTGACGTACAAGATGAGATACTGTTTTAAAAAATTTTTTTACCGTTTGTTAATATTGCAAACAAAAACAGTTTTTCCATCAGCAAGATATTTATGACACCGTACTTGTTTTCAGCAAGGTATTTACAAGTTATCGTTTCACAAGATATTGTTCTGGGAGATTTACACTGTTGGATCGGGTTTTTTTTACACCAGCGTATTTATATTACGTGCAGATATTTATAGGAAACTTTACAGCATCAAACAGTGGAATTACATGATATTTCAGCAATATATTTTACAAGAAACTGGTTTGTGAGATTTACTACAGTGCGTCAGTTTCAGTAAGCATTTACAAAATTTGGGTTTTTTTTTTACAAGGTGCAAGAAACATATTTCACTAAGATATTTAAGAACCAAATCCAAATGGTAAGGTTTGGTATTCGTGTAGCACAACATTCTTGTCGTACCCAAACTTGTAACTCTTGCGGGTTGTTGCGTTTGTGAAGGTACCGGACAGTTTGTCCTGCTTGATGGTTTCAGCAGTGATTCTTATGGTCTCATCACGATCAGAGTTGTCAACAACGAAATTGTCAGTGAGTTTTGACGAGTTGAAAAGCAAAAATTGTGGCCCTCTGACTAGGCCTAAGTAAACCCACAAGACACATAATGCAACGTATTTAATTTTCAGCACTAATAATTATTTTATTTTTTCACAATTAAAAACAAGAAATTCATATAAAAACACCAAGGGGTGGAACGCCCACGAATCCTGGCAACCTGGAGGACGCCATGTTGGAAGTGATGTCAGAGTTGATATATAAAGTCATTCATTACCTTAAAAAATTCAGAGGTTTTGTAATTCTGTATCATTCCCTGCACTTTCCAATCAGTGCAACCACTTGTTAGTCTATCCCATAGTTTTTTTTTTGGTTCACCACTCACAAACTCTTCAAGGCTGATGTCTGGGTCATACCCTGCCAGTTCGTTGGTCATTTTTCCTAAGAAGTCACTAACTTCGGCCTCGAGAGGATCAAACTCTTCATGTATATTATTGCATCAGTGTCGCAGTACAGAGCCACTCCCCACCATGTCAAGGCATCTATAGAGGTGAAGGCGGGCAAGAGATGTGGTAAAGACTGCAATAATGACATTAGTGTAACGTGACGTCGTTACAAAGTCTTTGCCGCTATTGTATGTGACCTTGAGAGATTCATAGTTGACGATGATAACCTGACTGATCTGGTATTCTTTGGAGTTAAGTAGCTTTTGCTAGTATTTGACAGCGATGATATCCTTTGTCTTGGCAAAGTTGTTACACATGCTGTAACGTCCCCAAAAGCTATTTTCTTTTTTCTTTTTTTTTAAATTTTGACGAGCCTTATGTCAAAGAAAGCAATTAATGCTTGTATGGCTGAACCGGCACATTTTTTGAACATTACCAGATTTTTTTTAGAGAAGAAGAAATCTGATAAAGGGAGGTGCCAGCCCGAGGATTCGACCCAGGAAACCTCCGCTCATCGTCAAGGCCGAAAGATTGTCCAGAATTAGCCAGAATACATCCCATAGCCACTGAAGGAGCATGGTAGCCTCTCACGCTACCCTGGCCGGCAGTCCTGGCGGGGACTTTGCCACGATCCCCTTTTCAGGGGTTCGACCAGATCCGCAAACCTCCAGCAACCAGGCTGAGCTCTCTCACAACTCAGCCACGATGACCACGTAGAGTTAACGTAGAGCTTGGCAAGACTACGGAGTCATGGATCTGGCTTGATGTTGTTAGATTCTAATTTAACTCCCTCTACATCTCCTATCTATTCTTTGAACAGGGCTTGTAGATCAGGATCATCGTTTGTCCATCAGGGGTACCCAGATGCCTCTGTCTTCAGCTTAACAAATGTGTTAATGTATTTTGGAAACAGCTCAAACAGACTAAACAGACTTACTTAAACAGAGTAAAGTTAAAAGCAAACCTTTTTACATTCCTTTTTTCACTTAAATGTCAAACTGCCTAAGCAGGCCATGTCTGGCCATGTCAGTATGGCTTAGCGGTTAACTTCGGCCTTTTGTTTCAAAAGTAGTGGGTTCGATTCCCCGCTCAGGAAGTCTGACATTTAACTTCAAAAGACAACGTAAATAGATTTGTATCCGTATTCATTTAACACTTACCGGGACTAAAATTCTGATACTCTAAATAGCCAGAAAGTGTCCATATTTCTGCAGACATTCACTTGAGGCATAAGTCTAACGTTTGTATTATCCTGTATTTGCAATACAATTTCTCCGTTACTCGCTCCAGGACAATGCAGTTCAAAAAGCTCTCAAGGTGGTGAACGAATTTCAGTTGGCCTTCGCATGAGAGACTGGTAGATTACGCGAAATGACTTGAAAATTGAAAGAAAACCATAATGATACCAACAGTTGACGCTCTCACAACATGGGTTAGTAGACTCCAGGTGGTGGCCCAACAACCCTTACCTACTACAGTGACCTGCTTTCTGAAACTAGATTCATAAAAGCTTTAATCTTACTACCTCCCTAAAGCCTTTTTCTATGCACAACAGTTAGGGTTAAGTTTTACCGCAAGGCAATGAGGAAAGACAAAATCTCCCCATCAAAACAGCTCACCATAATGGCACCCCCACCCAAGTCAATTTGGATTTGAAGATAGTTTGAGAGATCTCTTGTCTAAACCTAGTTTACCCCTAGTACGAGAGCAAACTTGAAATCACGATTTTGGGTCTCCGTCAACGATTCCTTGATCTCCTTAAGGGAAGGTGTAATTGTGTCTAAGTCCAATTTAAAACGTGGTGGGACCTACTGGAAATGGCTTCAAAAAAGACTTAAGACAGTACTAACGATGGTAATATGGCCCATCGAGAAACCCTCAACCGATGCATGGCCCAATGTGTTCAAACGATTTAAAAATCAGAAGAATTTAAGAAAACAGTTGTGAGTACTATGATCGACGCTGTATGCAAAAAGTAGTCGAAGAACTTAGAAAGGCACTAGACTTCTGACTGAAAAAAGTACATGCATTGGAGACTCTCGAGGGCAATCAGCGTGACCTTGAATAACTAAAGCGTGACCAAGATAACAAAACGGACGCACTCGAGCAGTAGGCCTACTGCTGCAAAAAAAACTGCTTGCGTGTGTTCGGAGTTACGGAAAATAAAGGAGAAAATGCTGACGTTGTAGTTGGTGATGTTTTACAGAAAAAACTAAATGTACAGCTCTCATTGTAGGATATTGATTGTGCCCACTGTGTCAGACGATCCAGGCAGGGAGAAACCTAGAGCCATCATCATTAACTTCCTATCGTAAGCAGGACGGACTTTTTCGGGCAAAAAAAATACTGCAGAAATGAGGAATCAATATTAGATACACCTGACCGATGCTCGACTGAAACTGTTGCGAACGGCTGTTGACCAATTTGATGTCAGTCAAGTCTGGGTAGCTGATGGGAAGATAGTGAACCTGAAACCAGATAAAAACAAACGCTGTATTCAGACGTACAGTGAGCAGCATAAAATAACTACTTCTTCGTCTGAAAGCTGTCCTAAAGAAATTTATATTTTCTTTGCTTATGAGTAACTGAACTTATCGTAAGTTGGGCCAATTTTATAATACGGATATATCATATCGTGAGCACTCATCTACTCACTAGTGACTAAAGCCAACGAGTTGCATCTGAAGGGCCGAACCACTCTGAACTTGGTGGCCTCTTTACCAGTTTTTGACTTTGTTTTACAGCTGGTTTATTTTTCGTGAATTGGACGTGAATACAATTTCTTTGCAACGTTGTTTAGATTTATCATGATACACTAGTGTGTGTCTAGGCACGCACGTCAGTATTTCATTGTCCGAACTTTCTCATTGTCCGAACGTTCTCATTGTCCGAACTTTGGCCGTCCAATGAGAGACGATGCCGACAGTACTAACAATGGTTATAACAATGTTTTCGTACTTATGCGCCCTCCCACGCCATTCTCGTTACGCCCCCAGGCTCCAAACCATATAAGGTACGCAGTTCGTATTGTACTGCACCCATTCGTCCAATTTCATAGCTGGAAGCCTTCCCGTTATCTCGGTATCGATGAATAATCACCCTATGGAAATTAACATAGGGATGAGCGGACTAGCTAGTAACTAGTAACACATTTGCAACGTTATTGAAGGTCAGATTTTGCATTGAAAGCAGCTTAGCTGGCATTCCTACACGAGTTAATTTTTGTGAGGTGGGCCATTGCTCACGATTTCAACACAATTTAAGCTTTTGAACCACATTATTATTTTTCAACAAGTACCTGAAATGTGCCCAACTAAGCTGCAAGATATAAGACACTGACGCTATGGCGCCGCGCTACAATGGTTTACAACCTCGACAATTGAATTGATGTGATGTTTGTTGTGATGTTTGTTGCCTAACTTGGCGCGACACTCTAGCGTGTGTCTAGATTTGAAACTTTGATTATTAAGAAAGTACGGTCTTTTTACTGTAAAGTTTGACTAGTTAACTCACTTCAGTGCGTTACAGGTTTGTAAGCAGAGTTCTTGTGAACACCCACCCATTTCTATTCGAAATTTTTGTCAACTCACGAAAGAGTTACTTTTATTGCTGAAACGAACTTAAACTTGTAAAATTATTTTTGCAACTTGTAATTGAAACTGATGTTATTCAACCAAGAGTTAAAAACACGGTTAGACACCTTGGTTACTCGGCTAGAATTAATTATGATATTGATTAATTAGGAACTCAGGATTGCTAGTAACGTTAAACGTAGTGGCAATTATCTACCCAGTCATAATTACTAAAGCCCAGGCTTTGACGCTCAATCTTTAGATGGGTAGTAGTGCATTATATGCTTGATATAAAATTCGACGCTATCATGATAAGTAATTTACGTAACACCGCAGCTGATACATCAGGCGTACGACGCTGCTATAGCACCACCCGTCGTAGCAGCCATCGACACAAGATTTAAGTTTACTGAATCTAGTTCCAGAAATCAGGCCAAGACTAAGTATGTGGGTGTCTACTCTGACAAATCCTGCGCATTATCTTTACCCCCCTCCCTTCCCAAGAAAATATACAGTGCCAGTTTCCTTGTTCTTATCCACAGGTTTGCACCTTCTCCCTTTACGGGAGCTTATCATGAAAACGTGGACACACTGGACAAAAGCACCAAATTTCTTCCAGGTACTAGTTAGGTACGTAGGTTTTAATTTTTGATAGGAACCAACTCCTCCGTCCTCCATTATGGATTTCACAGCGGCCATTTTGAAGTACAGGTATATTATCAATATCTTGGCTTTCAAATCACTTAGGGCCACAAACTTTGTGTCTTAGTATTCATATGTGGGGTCAGGTAATACAACTACTCCTTCTGGCATCTTGGATTTCATAGCTTATCAGTTTCTCGGCTTCTAAATCACTTAGGACCACAAACTTGGTGTCTAAGTACACATATTTGGGGTCAGGGAATACAATTACACAAGTTTTAAATGTATCTGACTATATATTTATCCACTATGTGTACCAATGTCAAACTATTCACCAATTCGTATAAATCGTATTATGAGAAGAAGGGAAGAAGACGGGCTTTATTTAAAACACAATTAAAACAAAATACATTGATAGTGGGTTGAAGACCAAGGTCTTTTACGAGCCCAGTACAAAAATTAATTTGCATAAATGACTACAATGAAATAATAATAATATTTTAAAAAATACATACATAATAGTTAATTGCACAATTGTGCAATCACACACAGGCGAAACTTAAAGTTAAAGTTAAAGTTGCTGCTAGTAGTTCTACTAAAGGTCTGGTGATATTTTAGCATGTTTCTAGTAGGATAGCTATGAAAGTTAAAATTGAACTTTACAAGATTGTGTCTGTTTTGTATATGAAATGTATATGAAATGAAATGTATATGAAATTGTATATGAAAGATGTTGAAGTATATGAAAGATTGCCTTTATTTCAATTCAATAGAGGTAAATGATTTGCCTGTACCAAAACAACACAAATCTTCAAATCTGCACACAAGGTCATCAGGTGATTGAACTTGTCAATGAGGATCACCACTACGCCCGTGTCTGCCATACGAACCGTACAGTTACAACAGGCATTCAAAAGTGCATCCTGTAAGTGGATAATCAGTCTGGTGTCCACTTTGAGGTCACGTGATAGCACGGACTTCTCCACGGAGAATAACTTCGGTATCACATGTGAAGACAATTACCTTGTGTTCGGCACACTCAACATTTGCCAATTTCTTTGAAAGGAATGTAAAAGATTCCTGTTTTGTTGGTGGGGTCTTTTAAGAAATCGGTCCACTTACTTGGGAAATCGTTCCTTCCTTCACACTTCTCCTAACTCTCTTACCTCCTAACACCAGACAAAACCGTTAATTGGTGAATAGTTTGTAATTGGTACATATTATATTAGTGGATATGTATATATATAGTCTGATGCATTTAAAAGTTGTGTAGTTGTATTCCCAGGTCCCAAATATGTATACTTAGACACCAAGTTTGTGGTCCTAAGTGATTTAGAAGCCGAGAAATTGATAAGCTAATAAATCCAAGATGGCTGACAGAGGACATATATTAGTGAATAAATATATAGTCTCATACATTTATACGTTGCGTAGTTGTATTCCCTGACCCCCACATATGTATACTAAGACACCAACTTTGTGGTCCTAAGTGATTTAGAAGCCTAGATATTGATAATAATTATACCTGTATTTCAAAATGGCCGCTATGAAATCCAAGATGGCCGACAGAGTAGTTGGTTCCTATCAAAAATTAAAAGCTAAGTACCTACCTATTTTTTTATAGTACCTGGAAAAAATATGGTGCTTTTGTCCGGTGAGTCGACATTAAGCAAAATTCGACGTAAGCTTCCCAACTTCCGTTACTAACTTTCTTCTTTCTAAAATGTCTAGTCAGGTAACAAATTGAGCCGGTGCATCCGTACGAGACTTCGTTTGCCGCGGGTGACGTAAAACCAGGGATGTCACCAAAGGGAGGGGGGAGTCAGGAGGCTAACTGTATGCTAGGGTGGGTCGAAAAAATAAAAAGTATGAGAACAGAATAGGGGTAGTGGAGAAAACTTGTACTACCACTTGACTAATAAGTGGGAAAAATTTCATTGTTGTGAGTTAATATCTTCTGCTCCGGCAAGGGGCCTAATTTTACGAAAATAAATAAAAAAAACTTTAAAAAGTGGAACATTTATATAAAAAAAATATTTCTTGGAATTGATCGGGGTAGTGCAGAAATGTAACGACTCCCTTCACTATTTACGTTGAAAAAGTTTCTTTTTTGTGTGTTGATATTTACTGTTCCGGCAAAAGGCTTAAATTTCCATAAATTTGGTCAAAAATAAACACATGAGTGTTATGGACTTGGTTTCAAAGTTGGGTAAAACTGGGCAAAACTCTACTAAATCTTCATCTCTAGAACTGTAAGCAGCAGCATTGCCATATCCAACCTCCTTCCCCCCTCCCCCCACCATCTTTCACCATAGGAGGAGGCCAGGAGACATGTTTCAACTTGATTGCTTACATGTCTCAACTTGTTTGGTGCTGTACATGCTGCTTGCACGTGGTGCTGTTGGATACTGCTATCAGTCAGTGGCATTATTCCTAATCATTGTGACAAATGGCGAAAGTCTCAAAGTTTTCTTTAAGGCAAACTTCTGAATGTGCAATTTTCGGACACTCACAAGATTTTGGACGTATGTTGCCAACATATGAGGATGTGATTAGGTGCTGTTTGCATGAAAGGTGGTGTATTGGTTCCAAGAGTGGTGGTAATAAGGAGCCCGGCTTCACTGCCATTGCAGAACTTGTTGCAGAATAGATTCAACGTTTATACGAAAACTCTTCCATTCCAACCGTTTCACGCAAGCGTGTAATTGACATGATACACACCTATCACAAAAAATATGTGGCTATAAAAGACATATATAAACGAGTTGAAAAAAGTGAGAAAACCAGAGCTAAGGTTGAGAACTTTAAGAAGGATGCCCGTACTACCCTCTTTGATATATCGGCTTGCAAGTGCCTTAATTTCGACAACTGTATTTGTTCCAAAGTGTTAAAGGTTCCCGTCAAAGAACAACAGTTTCTAACTGATCAGAGAACTGACCGCCTTATGTGCATTGGTTCAATTGATATAGAAGAAACAAAGAAGCTTCGAAAACGAGCCCACAGAAGAGTGAAGGATTCTCTCCAGTGCAAAGCCCTCAAAGGTAATGTTGAGACTTTATCCACTTTGCGTGAATCTGAAATCTATCCACGATCATCTGCAGATAGTGATACTGTGATGGACACAGACAGTACAAATATAAATGACGATGAATATGACGAAAAGAATGATCAATTATTCAACCCATGTTGCAAGCCACAGGCAACCCCTCCACCTCCATCTACCTCTCTTCAAATGAGAGTAAAACTAACAAACACAGCTTTAGTGAGTCAAAGATATGGGCTGTCAAACAGACCTACAGCTGCCATTGCTACTAGTGTTATGGTTGATATAGGCTTGATTTCTGAGTCTGATACTTCTCTTATTACAGATAAAAGCAAAATAGCCAGGGAAAAATCAAGACTGAACACAGAGCTAAAAACAACTTCCATGAACGATGGTCCTTTAATAGGAATTTATTTTGATGGCCGCCATGATAAAACATTTATAAATGAGCAACAGGGCAACAAATTCTATAGAAAAACAATAGTAGAAGACCACTACTCACTGGTAAGAGAGCCCGGATCCCAGTATGTTGCGCCTATTACGCCTAATTCAGGTTCCAGTTTTGATATTTCGGAGAGCACATACAATGTAGTAGCTGAAGCGCCTGGAGGCTTGGACGACTTACTTGTGCTCGGATCTGATGGTACGGTTGTCAACACTGGCGTAAATAATGGTGTCATTCGCCGAATCGAGTTGAAGATAGGGAGACCTCTTCAATGGGTAATTTGCCTTCTACATTTTAACGAACTTCCTCTTCGACATCTCTTCGAGTTCATTGATGGCTAAACATCTGGCCCTACTTCCTACACTGGTGTAATTGGGAAACAATTACCAGGATGTGAAAAGCTTACTGTGGTTCGTTTTAAGGCAATAGATTGTGAATTGCCATCAGTCGCCCCAACTACCTTAAGCAAGGATCAACAATATTTGCTACAAATTTCCCTTGCTGTGAAATCTGGTGTATGCTCTACAGATCTTGCTATCTGCAATCCAGGTTTGCTGAACATGTCTCGCTGGCTGACCACTGCAAACAGGGTCTTGAGAGTCTATGTTTCTACCAAAAAAACCTACAGCTGGCTTGAAAACCTTAGTAGAATTTATCCTAAAGGTTTATACTCCATCCTGGTTTAGAATTAAGTGCCAACACTCCATAAAGGATGGAACAAGGCACCTGTGAGAATTTATTGAGTCCTCTAGATACCTGCCCCAGAAGTACCTTGATGTTATTGACCCAGTGATAGCTCGAAATGCTTTCTTTGCCTCGCCAGAAAATATTCTTTTGAGTATGTTGACAGACGAGAGGGCACATATCAGGGAGCTTGAAATGCGTAGGATTTTGAAAGCCAGGGAATGCATTACAGCAGAAAATTCTGTTGTTCGCAGCTTTACCATCCCGCAGATTAACTTCCATGCAAAAGATTACGTGGATCTCATCGATTGGTTTAGGTGCAAAGTGTACTCTCCGCCAGTCCTCAGTGGCGTTCAATCTGAAGATATTCGAAAAACTATTGACTGAAGGAATTGAAAGTGATAGTGGCAAATGGCTTTTCACTGATTTCCCTTGCCATACTCAAGCTGTTGAGCGCACAGTAAAGCTGGTGACCGAAGCGTCAACCCAAGTATGTGGTGCACAGAACAGGGATGGGTTCATTCGTGCGACTTTAAAATCAAGAAGTGTATTGCCTGTATTTGATCATAAGGCTGATTATAAATTTTAGTAGATGTTACACAGAAGCAAATTATTTGTTGATTCTGTGTAGAACAATAGTGTAAGATTCCTAATTAGCAAAATAAAAGATGTTTCAAAATATACTGTGATTTGCCGTTTTTACCAAGTTTATTAAAATTCACTCCTTTTGCCGGAACGGAAGATATTAAAACACAAATACGAAACTTTCTCGCAGTAAATAGTGATTCAAGTTGTTACATTTTAAAACTACCATGATCCAGTACAAGTTTCTTTTTTTTTTATAATACTCCAATTATTTAGCGTTTTTTAGTCATTTTCCAAAATTTGGGCCCCCTTGCCGGAGCAGAAGAAATCAACTCACGACAATGAAATTTTTCACAGTGATTAGTCATATGGTAGCACAAGTTTTCCAAACTACCCCTTTTCCATTCTCATACTTTTGATTTTTTCAACCCACCCTACTGTATGGCCCCCCCCCCCCCCGCCTCCCAACACCCGTCGTGGAAGCATTATTTTCCCCCTCCTCCTCGCTCCCACTGTCGGATAGTAACTGAGATTGTCGTAGGCGAGAAGCCGGAAGACTTAGTCTACCAAACGACTTAAAATTCGCACAAATTTGAAAGAAAAAAAGCTGAAAATAGAATAGGCCGTTTTGTCTGTTGGTAGTCCTACTAATGCTACACCATCAACGCCATGACTATAGTTAATGCATAAACGTCAACTAAACATATGCACAAAGCAAAGTTTGTTAAGGGTTCCAGGTAAAGCTTTGGTATAGTTTGAATTTGTGATATCAATGAATTTCGCGAAAATCGTATACAGAGGTTAAACTGAAAATTGATTTGCTACGTTCGACCGTCATTTCGCAGGCATGTTAGTAATGACACAAGTCTAAACCATGCGCAATGGCTGTTTGCTGTGACGTCACCATTAGTTAGCCAATGACGAACGAGAACAACGGCAGTTTGGCCGTCAGATTGGACTAGCCCAGTCACGTGATATGCACGTCACAGCAAACAGCCATGGCGTGTGGTATAGGACGCCAATAATTAACTATAGTTATCCCTAAAAGAAGAAGGCCCGATTTAAAGTTCTAGGCACAACGCGAAGTTTGTGAGGGTCCCTGTGACCCCAAACAAAGGAAGCAGCAGTGGTCAAAGTCTG
The DNA here is from genome assembly GCA_023313725.1 of Lithobius niger. NCBI lineage: Eukaryota > Metazoa > Arthropoda > Chilopoda > Lithobiomorpha > Lithobiidae > Lithobius > Lithobius niger. The sequence continues at coordinate 11,897 of JAHWFP010047752.1, read as the reverse complement.
AGTGGCCAAAGTCCCGGCCTCCCAACCAAGAGGACGCCGATTCAAATCCAGCTTCTAACCAAAACGGGCCTTTAAACAAAAAGTTCACTGTGCTCACAATTGGCCAGATTGAGCAGATGACCAGAAGTAGTTAACTCTTGCTGCAAAACCATTTGAACCCTTTGAGGTTTCGACAAGACTCCGGAGCGCAGCCCACGGGATTATTGTTGCAACTAAGAAAGGCTTAAAAAAAACTTGTTCGCCAATCATTGTTGGAACAAACAGGGTAATATCTGACTTGTAACCCTGACGGACGAACTGCCCGAGTCGGACGGAGAATGCAGCAGAAGCGGTGAGAAGGTGAGAAATCCTGCCAAACCATAGGTTGGTATGGTCGAAGACGAAGCTAAAGCGGCCGCATGACAGGGCGCTTGAGTACAAAAAGATGCAAATACCTTTTTAGGACGGACTGTGGGTTCTTGCTAGGGTTTTAGCTGACTCGTCAACTAAACTTGTAAACAAATCATGGTCAGCTTTACAGCCACGTTTTCATCATTTGAAGTCTGATAACAATAATTAAATCCATGAAAATCGAGCAAAGTTATCAGAATTGAAGACAGAGTTGGAGGGTTGATTTTCTATTAGACCTTTTCCTAGTAGCACTTCGCCACCGTGATTTAAAAATAATTCTCCGTTAATTCAGAAACGTCGTCTAAATCTTTATCCATTTGTAAAATTAGCAACAACACTTTGCAAACCTAAATTATTCAGTTTAATATAATGTATTAATATATTTTTTTAAAGTTATAAAATAGGCCCTCAAATATCGTAAAATGCTTCAGCTTCCGTCCTAGAGTCCATTGGAGGAGGGTACAGCTTTCCCTCCCTGCCCCCAACTGGCTTCGGTAGGCCCTTGTCAAAGGAGAGAAAAATTTTAACAAAAACTGTCTTTGCTTCCCTGTCGGGAAATCGTTGCTCCCTCCGTCTACGGTTGGCTGGCGCCACTTATATTTAAAAAAAAAACTTATATTAAAAAAAGGCTTGATTCGGCATGAACGGAAACCAATACGACACGGAAGTTACATGGTTTACGTCATTTGCTCAACAGGCAAAATAATAACAAAAAAAATAAAAATAACATAACAACGCGACGTTTTGTGCGTGGTGCACATTTTCAGTAGCTACAACAACGCCAATTGAGGGCGTGTTCACGTCCTTCAAAGTTCACAAAAATGAACGACGAAACGGAGAACAAAAAAATGATAACGAGAAAAAGATTACTTCGATCTTACCGCGGGTAAACCGAGACTCATTCAGAAGAGTTATTTTCAAACATCCCTACCCGCCATTTTTACATTTCAAATTTTTCGGGCCCGTGCTGGCAATAAATGCCACGTCTGATGAGGACATGCTCATCAGTATATTTCATTTTAGGCTGCTAGAAATTAATTAAGTGGTTCTCAGGAGTGGTACTAAAAAAAATTAACGCGAGCGGGAGGTGTTTATTCTTTTACTTTTTAGTCGTGATTTTTCAGATGCGGACGATAGCTTTTTTTTTTTTTTTTACCAACCAAAACGAAATCGGTAGATCACATTTTGTTGTGGAATACAATATCTAAGTTTTAATTCCAGGATCAGCGGGCAAAAGTTGCACATTTTGATAAGCCATTCTTTCGATCCAAGTTTTCAGTTGTGACGTCATGCCTCTGAGCGACCCTTAGATTCGTTTTGAGGCGATCGTGTGAATGGAGCAAAGGGCTGATATGATCATAAGCTCCAGGAAATGTGTGGTGAAAATGCTGATGCGTGATCGGAATTTTTTTTTTTTTGGGGGGGGGGGGGGGG